>JARQOC010002248.1:0-27939 GCA_033576535.1 Allobates femoralis
AGTAGGCTGGTATCAAATTGCCTTAAATATTTAAAGGATTTGCCCACTTTAGAATTTGTTTCTAAATAGTCAGAATAGTTTGAAAAATGTAAGCCATACCTTATTGATCCGATCTCTTCCCTTTTCTGGTTTCCCGGTAGCCCATATGTTTTCTACTGCTTGGTCAGTCTTGACAAAAAGGCAATGATAACAGCCAATCACAGGCTGGATTAGCAGTTGGTCACATGTCCTTTTTTCATGACTTTATTGCTGCAGGTAACTGTAGATACTATATGGGGTTGGGGATCCTGCAGACAGTAGCAGGAGATAAGGGAGGTATCTTTTCTATTTTTGACATATTGTCCATTTTTTAACTGTCCCAATAACATTATATTCAATAAGAAAATGGATCAAAGGCAATAATATCTCTTCATGTCCCATGAGCCATGGTAAACATACAGTAGCATTTAAAATAATAGCAGTCCAATATGACAAAGAGATTATTCCCTCTTTTGGTATAATTATATTACCACACGTCAAACAATTTACCAGTTGGTGTAGTAGATTCTTAGAAAACCAATAGACTCAGTATTCCTGATCTGCATGTTTTTGAGTCCAGTCCATGTATTTGAATAATTAATTGAAAGGGGGTGTTGGCAACATAATATCAGCATGGAGTTCAATCAGTGAGGTTAATCATTTTGGAAAAAAACAAGGGTAAATCAGGTGGCCCTTATTTAAAGGTGAAGCCAGCACATGTTCTTGAAAGTCTTGTGTCTGGCCAGGTACAAATAGGCACCTGGGGGTTGGGGGCAGCCCGTCGCTGCCTGCTGGATCCGGCTGGTTCCAGAAATACGGCGAAGCCCATGTAATTTTTTTTCTGAAAAATCAATAAAACAATCCTAAAAAAGGGACTGCATCTTTATTAACCCCTCGCCCATGGGCGAGGGGTTAATAAAGATGCAGTCCCTTTTATTTACATTGTTTTATGGATTTGTCAGAAAAAAATTTCACGTGGGCTTCGCCGTATTTCTGGAACCAGCCGGATCCAGCAGGCAGCGACGGGCTGCCCCCAACCCCCAGGTGCCTATTTGTACCTGGCCGGACACAAGAATATAGGGGAGCCCTTTTTTTTATTATTTCATGAATTTCATGAAATAATAAAAAAAAATGCGTGGGGCTCCGCGCAATTTCTATGTCTAGCCAGGTACTGCTAAGCAGCTGGGGGCTGGAATCCGCAGCGCAGGGATGCCTAAGCTTTCTGGGCACCCCCCACTGCAAATTGCAGCCCGCAGCTGCCCCAGAAGATGGCGCGTTTATTGAAGCGCCATCCTCTGGCGCTGAACCCCGCTCTTCCAGCGGCCCTGGTGGCGGTGGCACGCTGGGTAATAAAGAGGCCAGCTTTGTATTATCAGCTGGCCCTAAGCCCGAAATTTATGGCGGTCACGCCAATATTAGACATGACCGCCATGAATTTCTATTAAATTGTTTAAAAAAAAACTCAACACAGAGAAAATTTTTTATTAGAAATAAAAAAAAAAGCCATTAGGGACTCCATCTTTAATTAAAAAAATCCTCTTCCGTCCGACGCAGTCCAAAACGCGATGTCCTCTCTGCTACATCCCCTGTGCATAGATATAGATGTCTATGCACAGGGAATGAGCAGACTGAGAACAATCTCAGCACTGCTACATCATCTCTGTGAGCAGGCGGGCTCTAGGACCCTAGAGCTGGCAGCCTGCACAGAGAAGACAGTTGGACTCGGCTCGCAATGTAACAGCAGTTACTTTGCGAGTTTCCCTGCTATCACTGGCACAGTAGCCGAGTCTAATGCAAGAAAATGGCAATCCTAGTTTTGTCAGCGTTTGCCATTGATTTGCATTGGACTCGTGCGAGTAAACGCTGGGAAACTCGCAGAGTACCGAGTCCGGCGAGTCCCTTACTACTCGCCGAGTAACGAGTCCTAGCGAGTAGATTCGCCCATCCCTAGTCCAGAAGAAGGAGGACAGAGTAGTGTTGATTGCTTTTGACAGTTAGTAGGTCATTAGTAACTTTAGTTAAGGCAGTTTCAGTGGAATGATGTGGTCGGAAGCCTGATCGTAAGCGTTCAAAGAGGGAGCAGGAGGAGAGGTGGGAGGACAGTTCAAAATTAATATGCTGTTCCACTAGTTTTGAGGCACAAGGAAGAAGTGATATGGGAGAGGGGCAGAGTTCTGCAGCATATAATTAAAAAAATAGCACTAAAAGTATTGCTGCTCAAAAATAGCACTATAAAAATGTGCCATGTAGTACTGTTCCACCAAAATCATACCGAGTGTCATCCTTATTTCTTAATCATTTGTTTCTCTTTTGTCATTTAATGTTGTTGGCATAGACTTGTTTCTTTTGGCTCCTGTGTAATTAAATCATTGCACCAAATGAGTCTTATCAGGAGGCGCCAAGTGACACTGTAGGGATCCCAAGGCATCACATCAACTGGAGCACCTTCTTATTCAGCAATATCCCTCAGCTAAATATGCAAATACAATTAAAGATGGGGAAGACCAGCCGATCTGGGTCAACAGCCAAAGTGGGGATCACCGACTGAATCCCAACCCTGAACAGGGCCTTTTTTTATGAGTGTCGTGCTAGCCCTAAAAAAATTCAAGAGACACCATTGTACGCGGTCACTAAGATTTTCTTTAAAAAAAAAATCAAAAAATAAATTTTGTAACGTTGAGGTCATCATGAAATGAAAAATGTTCCAATTCCTTATAAACATTTCTTTATGATAATAAGAGATTAAAATATTATAAAATTAGAAAATGGGTGGTTCCAACTGGCAATATTATGTTGACTTTTTGACTTTTAGATTTTTACAAAAATAATAATTTCATAATAGGGAAAAAAGTATTGTTCAGTATTTCTTCTTTGAGTTTTATATTTCTTAACATTTTGATGAACTTTTTTCATATTCTTTTTTAAGTTTTAAGAGGGGTTTAAACCAATCACTTGATCCCTGGTATATTAAAGAGTCCATTAACTTTGTCTAATTTCCTATATGCTGTTGGATCTATTGACTATGAAAATGAACACCTGGGTTACAGTCATATTTGACCCTGGCCATGGAAAGTCAAGTATAATAAATCCAATATTGATATTCAGTTAACTTATTTTTATGAAAGTAAAAATATAAAACAAAATCTAGAAAATGAAAATACATTATGGTAAAAATAATTTTAAGATAAGTTCTACTTACAGCCCATTTTGCAGAAACGTAGGACAATCTCTATGGATTGGGCAATATCTTGTATTTTATACAAAACACGACTGGTGCGGTGACCTCCTTAAATATTTTACACCTTATACTCATTAATCCCCCTTGCAAATTTTTAATTTTCCAAACTCATTTCAGAAATCGATTTGGAGATCATTGTGAAACTCCTTTATCTATTCTCAGATGATCTAATTTATAAATTGATTTATTTCTCTCATGTAACATAAAACACTTACCGTATATACTCGTGTATAAGCCGACCCGTGTATAAGCCGACCCCCCCTACTTTTGCCCCCAAAATCTGGGAAAACCTATTGACTCGTGTATAAGCCGAGGGTGGACCCCAGCACAGGTATACAGCCCCCAGCAGTGTGGTATACAGGCCCACTAAGTGGTATACAGGCCTCCCCAGTGGTAGTATACAGCCCCCAGCAGTGTGGTATACAGCAGCCTCCCCAGTGGTACATACAGGCCCCAGCAGTGTTACAGCAGCCTTCCCAGTGGTATATACAGCACCAGCCCCAGGGGTATATACAGCAGCAGCCCCAGGGGTATATACAGCACCAGCCCCAGGGGTATATACAGCAGCAGCCCCAGGGGTATATACAGCAGCAGCCCCAGGGGTATACAGGCCCCCCCACCCATCAAGATACAGGGCCTTCCCCCTTGCTCGGCAAACCTGTAAAGTAAAATCCTTATACTTATCACTGTCCTGTCGCCGCCGTCCTGCCGCTGCTGACACTGCAGTCCTCCATCTTCATTCAGTGTCTTCCGGCTTCCTGTGGTCGGCGCTGACAATGACGTCATTGCCTGCGACCACAGGAAGCCGGAAGACGCTGAATGAAGATAAAGGATCGCGGTGTCGGCAGCGGCGGGACGGCGGCGAGAGGACAGTGATAAGTATAAGGATTTTACTTTACAGGTTTGCCGAGCAAGGGGGGGGGGCCCTGGAACTTGATGGGGGGGCCTGTATACTGATGCGGGTGGCGGACGGGCGGTATATACTCGCGTATAAGCCGAGGGGGGACTTTTCAGCCCAAATTTTGGGCTGAAAAACTCGACTTATACGCGAGTATATACGGTATACAAAATCTGATATTGTATATTTGGAATCATAGAAATTTCACATTTTTTTCTATCCAGAGCTTAGAGTAAATCCTGAAATCTGGAAAAAAAAAGATTTTTATTTTTCACATACTGTATAATGCTTAATTTGGAAAAAGTTCTAAATACCAATATTGCATTAGAATTGGTTGAATTTGACAATAAAATTCTGATTCTTCTGAATTCAATTTTAATGTTATTTGCACCATGCATTGTACTTTGTTGGTTCCCTGAGGAAGGAGCTTGGATGTGGCTCTGAAACGGGTATGGATTAAAGCCATCATTGCACTGAAAATTGTGCTCTCTCCAACTCCTTTCATTGGTTGGCAGCGCGGAACAAGGAAACTCTGTCCCTTCATTTCGAATCTAATAGGCTATGTCACTGACACAAATAGCTCACCACTAGATTGAAAAGGTGAGCTGTCGATCCGCATACCGTCAGCTCAGCAGACCCGGAATCTTTAGTGCAGCAAACATTCACCTATTGCGCCCAAGATACAAGAGAGGAACAGTGACACCTAATATGTACTCTTCAGGCTTTCTTGAAAAATAAAGAATGTCAACATAGCCTAAACCACTGGCTAAAACCGGGGCGTCACCAGCTTTTAACAATATCATTATCAAGAGGAGATTGGAAACATTTTCATCTTGACTTGGTGCAAAATTTCATTGTAGACAATGGGAAGATTCTTTATAAAAGGGATCCCCAAGTACAGCCCTCGAGTGCCGCAAACATGTAATGTTTCCAGGATTTTCCTAGTATTGGAATCATTAATTCTGCAAGTGATTCAATTATCACCAGTGAAATACTAAGGAAATCCTTAAAACCTGCACTGTTTGGGGCCCTCGAAGCCTGGAGTTGGAGATTCCTGATTTATAATGTCAGGGAGGGGTGTAAAGAAGAAGAAAAAGCTGATGAATACAAAAACAGATGAAAGATGAGAAAACACATCAGTCTTAATTGAAGGACACGCCTTTATTTTTTCAAATACCATAAAAATCTACGTCAAAAATTAGGATCAATACGATGTTGTTAACTTCTATATATTGAGAATATAAAATATGAATTTGAAGATTAGATTCTATCAATGTCTAATGTAAATAATAATATATAATAATATTTATTCATTTATATAGCATCAGTAACACTGTCCCCATGGGGGCTCACAATCTAAACCCCATCAATATGTCTTTCAATATTAATTCATATTAGTTGAAAAATATAGATTTATAGTTACATAAATATGGATCCATAGTATGGACTCAATTGAGGACTACATGAAAAATAGTCATATTCACTCTGAAATTTGGCTCTACATTATTTGAATTTATAGCCTTCTATGTGGAGGAATAGTTATATTGATTATGAATCATGCATCTTTATTGTTCTAAGGGCCCTTTCACATCAGCGTTTATTTGAAATCGCGGCAGATGCGGTGAAAAAAACGCATCTGCCGCAATTGCCGCATAACCGCTGCACTTGCGGCGCGGTTGCGGTAATCCCCATAGAAAGTATAGGGGACTTGCGGCAGGTGCGGCAAGTGCGGTTTTGCACTTGCGGCAGGTGCGGCAGCGAAAAAAACCGCGGTCAGCCGCGGTTTTTTTCGCTGCCGCACCTGCTGCAAGTGCAAAACCGCACTTGCCGCACCTGCCGCAAGTCCCCCTATACTTTCTATGGGGATTACCGCAACCGCGCCGCAAGTGCAGCGGTTATGCGCAATCGCGGCAGATGCGGTTTTTATTTTTCACCGCATCTGCCGCGATTTCAAATAAACGCTGATGTGAAAGGGCCCTAAGAAGTAGAGAAATCTTAAATAGAAAATAATAAGGGAAAAATACTGAGAACTGTTTTCAAAGGCAAAGAGCAAAAAATGACTTACCTTTTGGAAAGGTTTCGACCACCTCTATTTTGACCCCCCTCCATAATATCAATGAGAAATGTACAATCGGATTAGATAAGAGGGCTGCACACAGTATTTCGGTCTTCAGTTCTCTAGTGAGGTGGGATTCATTTAAAGCCGTGATTGTGATTACCAGGATTTCAGGCACAGCAGCTACTATTTATCCTAAAAGTTATTAGTTTCCCACCATAATGAATGCCCTAAACATTTTTGCTGCTAGAATGGGATACCATGTTAAGTTCTGCAATGGAATCCCCTAAATGAAGGAATAGTGTAGTTCATATGATCACCAAAATTATGATAACATCGTCCAGTTATCACCTGATGATCAACAGGCAAGACAAAAAGCGGCACTCCACTTCTACTTCATATCTAGATTTTTATTGAGGATTAAAAATCAAAACATTAGAGAGGCACTGGGTGTACAGAGCTCTGTTTACCCAGTGCCTCCTTGATGTTGTGATTTTCAATTCACAATAAAAATCTAGATGTGAAGTAGAAGTGGAGTGCCGCTTTTTGTCTTGCTTGTTGATCATTGGATTTCTTTCTCCCTGTACTGGCTGGAGTCTATTAAGCAGCTGCACATCCTGAGTCACTTGCCGTCTGATCGTGGAGTCGCACGAGTAGGTGCTGAAGTTAACTCTTTCCTTATCAGTTAAACTAGTAATCACCTATCAGTCCGAAAGGTAATAACTTGCTGGTCGGTGGCAGTCCACCCTCTGGCACCTTCATCAGTTGGTAAAATGGGGATTGATTTATCACAGTGGTGCACATTTATTACAGTTAGAATAAAACTGTAGGTTGGATGCCTAACTACCAATGTCTTCGTTCTCTATGAGTATACCGTAAAAAGCTCAGCACTGCTCTCACCTCCCAAAAAGGGATTGATTGGAGCAGGATCCAAGCTTGGACATCATCACTCATTCTAAGGGCCACGTCACACACACAGATATCTGTGCAGATATTGTTCCAGATCTCTGGTTGCAGTGAAATCATGGACACATTGTTAATTTGTATACAGCCACAAAATGGAACAATGTGTCCATGATTTCACTTCAACCAGAGATCTGTGACCAATATCTGCACAGATATCTGCACAGATATCTGTGTGTGTGACGTGGCCCTAAAGCGGATAAAATAGCATCATTCTGTCGATTGGTGTATGTCTCAGCATTTGGATTCCTAGATGTAGAGTATGAAAATATTGAGTAGTCTTATAACTTCCTTCAATCAAGTTCTCAATAAAATATACTAGGGTGCTTTACTCCAAAATATTGTAACATTAGCAGCCTCTAGATTCTAATGTTTCTTATGCTGTCTATAGAGTTATTGGAGGTCTCTGACTGATGGATCTAGCCCCTTGCCCATCCATCAGTAGATTTATTTCAGACAGAAGAGCTGTGCTGTAAGGAGAGGGGTGGCACTTTTGAAGTAAGGATATTGTTTTTTCATTGGTAATTATTTTTTATTGGCAACTAGACGAAATGAATGATTCCTAATGAGTGACTAACCCTCTTAATGTTACAAATGACAGTGCTTCTTCTTCAGTTGATTGATTAATGAGTTTTTCACATCATTGTTTCTTACACTGTATATAAAAGGGTTCAGCATTGGTGTTACTGTTGTGTAAAGAATGGGCACTACTTTTTCTGTTTCAATAGAGTATTGAGTATATTTTTTGGAGTGGGGTTGTAGATACATGAACATAATGGTGCCAAAGAAGAGGGTGACAACAGTAAGGTGGGAGGCACAGGTGGAGAAGGCTTTCTGTCTTCCATGTGCTGAAATAATCTTCAGGATCCTGGAGATAATATGGACATATGAGATCAGAATCAGGAAGAAGGCACTCATGCCGATCAATCCTTCAGTGATATACATAGATAACTCATTGATAAAGGTGTCTCCACAAGACATTTGTATCAAGGCTGGTAACTCACAAAAGTAGTGATTGGTGTTGACACACTTGCAGAATGGGAGTTGGAATGTTAGGTACACCTGTATAAAAGAGTTAATGAATCCGACACTCCATGACAATGCAGCTAAGTACAAACACAAAGTCCTGCTCATTATGGTATTATAATGTAATGGTCTGCAAATAGCGACAAACCTATCATAGGCCATGGAGGCAAGAATTATACATTCTGTAGCACCCAAACCTAAGGAAACAAACATCTGTGCCACACAACCGACTAAGGAAATACTTCTGTCTTGGGCTAAGGTGTTCGTTAATAGTACAGGGACAATAGAGGTGGAGAAGCAGATGTCAATGAAGGAAAGGTTGGTCAGAAAGAAAAACATGGGAATATGTAGAGTTTGACTAGTCCTCACCACGATGATCAGCAGAAGGTTACCTGATATAGTCAATAAATACATGATCAAAAATACAATGAAGAAAATGACTCGTAGCTGAGGATCAATGGACAACCCAAGTAGGATGAACCTTTGGGTTGTGGTTTTGTTCAATTGCTCCATAACATTCAGGTGATTCCTGATGTACAATAAGAAAATAATAAACTATAAGATAGTTACTACACTGCTTACAAATACAGTATGTAGCATCTGGTGTTATAATCAAGAAAATGCTACTTACTTAAGATCATGGGGCTTACCCAACATTAGATACTTTGATGGACCAACTATAATTACACCTATCAGAGGATTTTCATCTAATGTGACTATAAATAAGTAGACCCAACAGATTTAAAATACACTGAGCGCCGCTTCTCTGATTGGTTGCCGCTAACCGTGGCAACCAACCAGAGATGCGGCGCTCAGCATATTTAAATCTGGCACCAAGGGGCGTGCCACTTCTCTGATTGGTCGTCACAAAGCTGACCGCATGGCAACAAATCGGAGAAACGGCGCTCAGCAGATGTTAAATATGGTACCAAGGCGCGCACTGCTTCTCTGATTGATCGCCACGGTTAGCGGCGACCAGTCAGCGCTCTCGGAGCGTGATTTAAATCGCAGCTTGGTGATTGGTTGCCGCCGACCGCGCGGTGACCACTCATCGAGGCGCCTCGTATCTTGGCGGAAGATTTGAACTCTGTTCTTTGGCTGAGCATCTCGGCGCGTGACCCTGGCTTTGGCGGGGATTTGAATGCCAGCCGCCTTATCGTAATACCCATAACTTGGGTGTTCCAATATGGCGGTCAGGGCACTTCCGCTCTGCGGAGCTGGGAGATGCTGCTTTGCCGGCGCGCTCCGAGGAGCGGGAGGTGACCGGTTGCTACCATCGGGAATTCAGCGGCTAGCGCCGCTGATCTCCCGATGGTAGCTGAGGCACCGGTGTCACTTTCTCCCGGCGCCAGTGTCCCTATCCCACAATGGCACTTCCGTGCATTGTGGGACATCGACATAAGCCCTGGAAGTCTGTGACAACACTATTGGTAATTATATATTAGATTTTTCTTATCCATTCAATTCAGACCACCATGATGACTTCTCCTTGTCACACATTTCTCTAAAGAGTATTACTCTTAAATCAATGGCTTTTACAGTTGTACTGCACACTATAGACTATTAGGCTCACAACAGATCTCCCCATTTTGGCAGACCTGCTTGAAATTGGTAAGTAAATGATGTTTGCCAAATTTTTGCACCAATCCACATTGAACATTGAACATTGAACAAAAATGCTGTGTCTTCTCAAAAGCGTTTTACTTTGATATTACAATTAAAGCTGGTAGAGGCGTCATAATCTGGGTCAACATCCAAAGTAGATTATGCAAAGTAGACAACTGTCCAAAGAAGACTGGCTAAATCCCAAACTTGGACATGGCCTTCTTCTGCCATGCTAGCCTAAAAAGTGGAAGAGACACCACTGCTACACAGTAACAAAGATTTTATAAAAAAATAATACTCAAAAAATAAATTTTAGAAAGTTGACTTTATCACAGAATGAAAATATCGCAATTCGATCTAAACATTTCTACATTATAAGAAGTGTTTAAAAAATTATAGAATTAGAAGATGAATTGTTTCAACTGGTGATGCCAATTATGTAGACTTGTTTGACTTTTAGATTTTTATAAAAAAAATAATTTCAAAATGGGGAAAAAATAATATTTAGTATTTCTTTTGAGTTTGATATTTCGAAACATTTTGATTAACTTTTTTTCATTTTCATTTTTTAAGTTTCACGAAGAATTTAAACCATACAATCACTTGATCACTGGTATAATAAAGAGTCTGTTAACTTTGTGTAAATTCTTAGATGCTGCTGGATCTATTGACTATGAAAGTAAACACCTGGGTTACAGTTATATTTAATCCTGACCTTGGAAAGTCAGCTATAATAAATCTAAAATTGATTTTTTGTTAACTTATTATTGTGAATGTAAAAATACAAATAGGAAACAATAAAATTAAAAAACATAATGGTTAAAATATTGTTCAGTTAAGTTTTACTTACAGCCTATTTTGAAGAAATGCAGAACAATCTCTACAGATGGGGCAACATCTTGTATATCTTACAAAACACGAATGGTGCGGTGACCTCCTTATATATGTCACACTTATACTCATTAATCCCTTTGCAAATTTTTAATTCTCCCAATACATTTCTGTAATCAGTTTGGAGACCGCTGTGAAAAACCTTTGTCTAGTCTCAGCTGATCTAATTTAGAAATGAATATTTTTTTCTATTTTATGTAACATAAAATACTTATTTAGAATTTAATACTACCGTATATATTGGGAATCATAGCAGTTACTATTTTTTTGCCCAAAGTTAAAAGTAAATCAGTAAAAAAAAAAGTTCTGTATTTTTTTAAAATTCTATATAATACATATTTTGGGAAAATCCTAAATAAAAATATTGTATTAGAATCGTTAAATTTGACAAAAAAATCTGATTTTCCAGACTTCAATCTTTTTGTGATTCGCATCATGGAAAAACCCACAAACTGGTGGATGTCAGGTAGGCATTTGTTAAAAAAAAGTCACCTTATCACTAGTGATGTGCGAACCCGCCGATGTTCGAGTTTGGCGGACTCGCACGGACCTTTTTTAAAGTCCGAGTTTGGGGCCAAGCTTTTGTTCGAACCCTAAACTAAGACTTAAAGTTATGAGATGAGGCAGGGAAGCTGTAAAAATAAAGCATAATTTTGGTTCCCTTAGGAAGGAACAGGGATACCGTTCTGAAACTCATCAGAATAAAGCCATCATTACCTGACATTTGTGATCCTTTCATCGTATGAGCAGCACGGATCAGATAAACACTGTCCTCCTTGTATTTGTCTTTTGATTACAGACGCTGTCACAGAGAGAGGGAGTATGTGATAGGCTGTGAGAATAACCTGGAAACTGTCCATACATTCTATATGTATGGGTTGGTTTCAGGTTACTCCAGCAGCCAATCACAGATTCCTATTTTCTGTCACAGCATCTGTAATTGGTTGGTGGGCCCCTCACCCTTTGACTGACATGATAGTACTGTAAACATAAATAGATAATTAAAAAAAAATGCATAGAGCTTTGCTGTATTTTTGATCTCAGCGCAGATAAAGCAGACAGCTACGGATTGCCACACCCAGTTGCCTGGCTTTACCTTGGCTAACAATCAAAATACAGGGAAGCCCAATGTTTTTATTTCAATTATTTAACTAAATAATTAAAAAATGTGTGGGCTTTTCCCTATTTTTGATTGCAATCCCTGAATATTTTGAATCCTTTCATAGTCCCTTTTTTAGTTGATTTGCCTGGCTCTTTCAGCGGCCCTGGTGGCAGTGGCATGCTGGGTAAAAAAGGGACTAATGCCAGCTTTGTATTGCCAGCTTGCAGTATACTCGAAATTCATAATGTCAGGCTAATATTAGACCCGCCACTATGAATAAGTATAAACTTACAACACAGAGAAAAATTTAAATTTAATTGCAATAAAACACAAAACACAACCCTGGTTCCCATATTCAATAACCCAAACCAAAGGTAATAGAGGTTCACAAATGAGCTGCATCACAAGACACGGTTTTCATGCTTTTTTAGTGCAATTTTGGCACAAGACTGCATGCATTCTGTTAAACGTGTTTATCTGTTGGCAAAAAAATCACCAAAACTGTGATTACGTTTTTGCCACAGTCTTCACGCTTTCTTTAGTGTAATTTTGGCACAAAACTGCATGCATTGTGTTCAATGTGTTTTTCTGCATATCCTGGCCAAAGAAAGCACCAAAACCTTCCTTTAAATAATTTAAAAAAAAATAACATGGGGCTTAGCTGTATTTTTGGATGCCAGCCAGGTACAGCAGGCAGGTATGAGCTGCCCCCCCTTCCCCTAGCTGCCTAGCTTTACCTGTCTGGAAACCAAAAATATAGGGAAAACTATGGTGCTATTAATAGAAAATCTATGAGTATATTAAAGTCGCTCCCATGTATCATGCCCTCTGTAAAATTCATAAGAATGTTTTCCCTCCTCCCTTTAGACCCATTATCTCGGGCATAGGGACTTTGGGAGAAAGACTTGGATCCTGGGTTAATTTTCATCTTCAGCCCTTAGTCAAAAATGTACTTGGTTATTATGTTCAAGATACTAAATCGCTTGTTACTGACACAAAGATATCAAATGGAAAAAAAACTTTTCATGGCTAACCTGTGATATTGAAAGTCTCTATCCATCTATTCCCTATCATATAGCCATAGCATGTCTACAGATATTTTTAGATAAATATAGCCCCTACTCTCTGCAAACAAAGGATTTTCTGATAACATCAGTGCAGTTAATACACATTATACACATACGGTAATTATTTTAGCTTCAATGATCGCTCTTGCAAGCAAAAATAGGGCGTTAGCATGGGAGGGAAATTTTTCCCCACCCTTGCAAATATAGTAGTAGCTATTTGGGAATAAAAATACTTGATTTCCATTAATAGGCCCTTTGCTCAAAGCATACAATTGTACAGCCGTTATATTGACAATTTAGTCTTTATAAGGAAAGGTAACACGCTAGAAATTGATAACTTTATGAGTCTATCAACAATAATCCTATCCATTTCAAATTCACCTACAATCAACAATAAAAAAAGTTAATGATCTTGATGTGATGTGTATAAATGAATAAATATTATTATTATTATACTGTATATTACTATGTGTCACTGGTAGGAAAGAACTCCGAAATTGAAATAGAACCATACAAAAAACCTTCTGATAGCAATTCCATTGTTTCAATACTGCAGCTGGAATAGCTCACCAGTTCAGTACTGAACAGGGTAAATATCTATTTCGTCATACAGTGTCACAACGTTTAAGAGAATTTGGACTGAAAGCCCACTATGCAGTGACCAAACCAAGCAAGTTTAATTTATTTGGGTCTGATGAGAAACATGATGTTTGTCGACAAACTGGGGAAAGACTGAACTCAAAAAGTGAAAGGTGGTAAAGGAAGTGTTATGGTTTGAGGAATGTTTTCTGCTGCAGGGGTTTGACATCTCATACCGCTACATGCCAGAGTGAATTCAAGTGTGTATCTGAATGTTCTTCAACAACACATGGCTCCTTACTTGTGTTCAGCACTCAATCAGCCAGCAAATTTCATGCAGGACAATGCCCCCTGTCACACAGCAAAACGGGGAAAGCTGTTCCTGGAAACAATGACATGGCCGCCCAGAGTCCGGATCTAAACTAGGGATGAGCGAGTATAATCGTTACTATTCGGTACTCGCCGAATAGTAAAGATATTCGGGCTACTCGCCGAGTTTCTTGTGATTACTCGGAAACGATTAGTCGTTTTACTTTCGCAGTGTATCTATATATTCATTGTGAAAGTGCACTAAAAGTGAAGAAAAGTTGTTAAAAAATAAAAAAATCATCATACTCACCTTCCGACACCTGCACCAGGACCAGAAAACCTCACCTCTGATGTGCGGCAAGGACCTGCCAGTCTGATAGCCAATCAGATGGATGGTAGCGATTTGGCCAATCAGATGGCCGGACGTCACAAATCCTGTGATCGCTATCAGCCACCTGATTGGCCAGATTGCAAGGTCCTCGCAGTACACCTAGGACCTTGCTATCTGACCAATCAGGTGGCTGGTAGTAATCACGTGGTTTGTGACATCCGGCCATCAGATTGGCTATCAGACTGGCTGGTCCTTGCCACACATCGGCGGTGAGGTTTTCCGATCTCGATACAGGCGTCGGAAGGTGAGTATGATGCTTTTTTTATTTTTAACAACTTTTCTTCACTTTTAGTGTACTTTCGCAGTGTATATATAGATAAACTGCGAAAGTACTAACATTTCAATCAGACTCGCTATACTCACAACGAATAACGAGTCCCGGGACCTACTCATTGCGAGTATAGCGATTCCGATTACTTCAGTACTTGCTCATCCCTAATCTAAACCCAATACAAAACCTCTGGGAAATCCGTGGTGACAACATTATGGACAAGAAACCCACCCACAACAATCACAGACCTGTGGAAGAAACTGGAAGAAGAGTTGAGCAAAATTTCAGCACAGCAGTATGATAGACTATTGTTGTCCTCCAGTCGCAGATGTGCTAAAGTCATTCAAAGCAAAATTTTCTCCTTATTACATCCCTCCCCATCATTATAAAGAATCTTCTTCTCATTTTGCACCAAGACAAGAAAAAGATGTTTCCAGTCTCCTCTTGATAATGATATTGTTAAAAGTTGGTGAAGCTAAATTTTTAGCCAGTGGTTTAGGATATGTTGACATTTTTTCTTTTTTTAAGTAAGCCTGAAGAGTACATATTAGGTATCACTGTTCCTCCCATGTGTCTTAGACCCAATAGGTTACTGCTGCACTAAAGATTCTGGGTGTGCTGAACTGTTGGTATGGTGATCAACAGCTCAGCTTTTCTATCTAGTGCAGGAGTGGGCTGAGCTGTTTATGTGTTCAGTGGCATGACCTAATTAAAACCGGAAGCCACTGTGCAGAATAATAATAAAGAAAGAAGACCTTAACCCTAATTCATCAAGACTAGCTGTTAGGACTTTGAATTTTCTATTGTCATTTTGTGCGTCTTGCCACTTATCAAAATGGTGTCTGCTACTTTATGTGATCCTCCTCTCTGCCTTTATAAGCCTCCAAATGTGCTTAGGAGAAAAGGGATTAAGAACCGCGCTCTCACTTCAAGGAATCCAATGATTGCTAGAAATACAGATGGAGATTTATTACGCGTTTCAGGGTCTAGCCTCTTCCTCAGATAACACCACATGAAATAAGATGGTACACCAAATAGTTTGTAACCCATAAATTTATCAAAAAATTGTACTAATAAAACACATATGAGCAGTAGATTTATAAAAACACAATCAACAATAAAAAATAATTTTATACAAGCATATACATAATCAAACACCCAAAACAAATATATATATTATCCATGAAAGAAAAAGCACCAAATTTTAGAGATCCTTTTATTCGTCCAGTAATTCACAGGACATAATCACGCGGGGAGGGGAGTGGGGAGCACGGACGACGGCTGCCGTTTTGTGGAGCAGTGCCTCTTCAACGGGCCCAGTTTGAACATATATAATGTGAGTGTGTGTGGGGAAATGATGTACATCTGTGATTGTTCCTGAGGAAGGGGCCAGAGCACCCTGAAACGTGTAGAAAATAAGATCACAATCATTTTTATCGCCTGTCTTTTATTAATTGGATGGTAACGCGGTCGCAATTTTCCAACTTTTTTTCTCATGTTTACTGATCTTTGGAAGACTGCTGCAGACCATCATCAGGATTAAAATACGATATCATAGGCTATAAAAGTGGTTGTGACTTCACAACCATATAAGGTGAGCAATATTTATTTTCACTCATTTAAATTGTGTCGGGTATCGCTCTATGTAGCGCCATTTTTTTTCCATTTCCATATTTGCATTGTAATGGCTTTGGATCTCTAATTCTTAGATTGGAATACCGGCTGCACGTGGGGTTACCCAACCAAGATTCCTAATAGAGTATTTTACACATAGACTCTCTTGCAGGGAGAGGCTGATTTTACGAGCCATCAAGGCAAATGGTAACGCGGCTCCTATCATTGCGGACACGATTAATTTATTCTCAGAAGAGGACACTAAAAATATAAAGAAAATGGAGGATTTACTAAAGGAAGAATTGCACTATAATTTGCATAAAAGATGCATATTTTCTCACAATTTACATTGAGGAAGAAATTTGTCCACGCTTTTAGGATTAATTATCCATCACCCTTTCCACAAGATGATGACTTTACGAAGAAATGGGACAATAATCTGAAAACATGTATGGAAGGTGTGTTGATGTGTCTATCACAAAAGACTAGTATAGCACTATACTATAGCACTAGTAGGACTAGAATGGCAGCAGATAATAGTCATATATTGTCTAAAGAATTATGATGTTTTGAATCACATCCAGAATATAAGATTTTGAGTTCAAATATGTCTACAAATTTAACACAACTTGAACATGACACACATGAGGAAATCAAAAAAATTGCATAGGGATAGGGAGGATTATCGAAATAATAGGCTGGGGTTGAAACCAATGAGGCTTGAAAAACCTAGAAATAAATCTAATAGGGAAGATTCAGTTTCAAACAGGAGATTTACAAACAGCAATTTGAACAGACCCAGCCATTCATCTGTCTCTAGTACAGAAACCCCAATTCCAGTCTTGGGTACAATAACCTCAATTACAGCCCCTTTGGAAGGGATTAAAGCGAACCTGTCACCTCCATAAAGCCCCCCTGGCTGTCACTTCCTATTACTACTTTAACAATCCCTTTCTGTGCTAAATGTGTCCTGTGACTGTGTAATAAAAGCTTTTTATCAATTGCTCATTGCTATGTTAATGATCCAGGGGGGCTACCGTTGCTAGCCCCCCTCGGCGTCCTCTGTCTGTCCCCTTCGCTGCCTTCTTTCTTGTTTATCACGCCCTTATGGGAGTGATATTGACTTCCCAATGCGAGCTCCTCTCCTGGTTGGCAGCCGTCTTCTGAGTTCTAGGAATGACGCCGAATTTACTGTACTCCGCAGCCGGACTTCAGGCTGCGCAGTACGCATGCTCCATGGGAACATTACGTCAGCACATCTGTGATGAGCTGACGTAATGTGCTCCACAAAGCTGTGCATTGCGCATGAACTACGGAATACTGGTAATGATGCGTTTTGATTCATACCCGGCATTCTGCAGAGTAGAGCGAGCCAGGCTGGGGGGAGCACATTTGGAAGTCAATATCACGCCCATCGCGGCATGATAAACTACACAGGAGGTGGCCATGGGACACAGAGAGGATGCCCCCTGAATCATTAAAATAGTAATGAGTAAATTATAAAAAGCTTTTATTACACAGTCACAGGGCACATTTAGGACAGAGAGGGATAGTTAGAGTAGCAACAGGAAGATGCAGGGACAAGTAGTGATAGCCTGGGGGGCTTTATGGAGGTGATAGGTTCACTTTAAAGAGAAAAATACCTGTAATATCATTGATCCTAATGTTGGGAAAGGATTAACTGATAAAAAAAATGTTAGCTCTTCAGGATTGAATAGACCCCATACAAATAAGGATGATTTCATAAATATAGATATGAATTTTTATAATAAAGTAGCTGAAATACCTTCCAGCGTACAGAGGGTATCCAGCACAGAAAATAAACAGAAATCTATCAACACAAACTCAGGTTTGTGTGAAGGTACCATTACATGGCACAACATCATTAACGATGTTGCTGATACATCACGGGTTTGGAGACGTTCCAGCGTTATCGTTACGACCTCGTTGCGTGTGACTGTGCAAAGTTGAAACGATAAATCGTTGGGTCGCCGATCGCAAGTTTCAGAACATGTTCTAAAACCTGACGATTACGGTCAGCCAACCTGGTATATCGTGGTGTCTGACACCGCGATAACGATGACGTGGACGACTTCGCCCATTCACACCAATGATCATGGATCGTTCGCGGGGTTTGCAAACGATCCCTGATCACAACATCGTTGGTGAGTCATCCACGATATCTAGACGTGTGACATCTCGCCAACGATGTCAAAACGATGTCTGCAACGACCGCGCACCCACAAGATCGTTGCAGACATCGTTCCGACGTCGTGCCGTGTGATGGTACCTTGAGGGTGATATATTTGATCTTTTACAAGATCACCCATATATTGAGGATATAGAGAGGCAAATTGATGAGATAATGAGAATAGAAATACACAAATTTCCGCAGTTGAGAAATTTCCAGAGATACAGAACACCTATTCCTTTGTTGCTGTATCCAATTCAGACATGAGAGATCTTCATGAATTCACTATTAATGAAGATGATGACATCTTTGTACCAATCCAAACCATGGATAATAATGATACATCAGTAAAAACAGTTATCCCTAATATTCAACCAAATACAACCAAACAATAACTTTATTGAGAATAATAACAGCAATATGATTATCATTGATAATTAAAAAACTCAGTTCCATTAGTACCTTTTTTCCCAACAATAACAGAATAAAAAGAACATAATTACAAATTGCTTGAATCAAAAACCACAAAAAAGAAAAAATTTAAAGGGAACCTGTCACCCCAACCTGTCACCTGTCACAATTACATTCTTGCGCCCGCAACGTCACCGCTGCGACGCGGTCATGTGACGCCGGGATCGCGTCACTTTCGGTCGCAGGTCTCACACAGGCAGACTTCACGCATGCACAGATTGCATGCTGAAGTCTGCCTGTGTGCGACCGGAAGTGACGCGATCCTGGCGTCACATGACCACGTCGCAGTGGTGACGTTGCGGGCGCGAGAATGTAATCGTGCCCGCGCTATGCAGTGTGTAATGACGTCCAATAGGGCGTAATAGAGCAGTGAGGAGGGGGTAGCGCAGCATAGGGGACCCGCCTATCCGTCACAAACGCCTGGAGGAACGCCCCGCTGTCACGGATTTTGTGAGTTTCAAAACTACTTTATTGTTCTCATATATTAGTAAAATAGGTCAGACAGGGATGTGTTAGAAAGTACTGTAAGGCTGCAGGGACAGGTGTTAATAGGTTAGGAAGGTGATTTGGGGTGACAGGTTCCCTTTAACATGAAAAAGAGCTGGACTCAGGGCCAAACACAAAAGGGAGAAGATCCATAATGGGATGAAAAACCTTGTTATAACAGAAAACAAAAACAAATACATTTTTAATTTGACTATAAATTGAATAAATAACATTAATAATAATAATGCTGCCCGACTCACCCACCCTACTCCCCTGTATCTTCCCCTCTGCAAATCTCTCCACTGGCTCCCAATTCCCCAACAAATCCAGTTCAAGCTACTAACACTGACCTACAAAGCCATCCATAAACTGTCTCCTCCTTATATCTCTGAACTAATCTCACACTATTTTCCCTCATGTAATCTTCGATCCTCCCAAGACCTCCTCCTCTCCTCCATGCTTATCTGTTCCTCACACAACCGCCTCCAAGATTTCTCCCGAATATCCCCCATCCTGTGGAATTCTGCACCCCAACACGTCAGATTATCCACCACACTCAGATCCTTAGGATGGAACTTGAAAACCTATCTCTTCAGAAAAGCTTACAGCCTGCAATGACCGAACCGCTGCCCCACCGCCTCCGGAACTGCTGCCACGCTGCCACCGAAGCTGCCACCTCTACACCACCAGATCTGCTGCACCCCTGACCTACTGTTTCCTCCCCATTGCCCTGTAGAATGTAAGCCTGCAACGGCAGGGTCCTCTCCCCTCTGTACCAGTCTGTCATTGTTAATTTGTTTACTGTAAACCATATCTATCATTTTGTATGTAACCCCTTCTCATTTACAGCACCATGGAATTAATGGTGCTATATAAATAAATAATAATAATCTTTATTTATATAGCGCCAACATATTCCGCAGCACTTCACAATTCAAAGGTTCATATTTAAACAATCATAAGAAACAGTTATCAGAAAATACAATACAATACAAAATTCAATACAATACAATACAAAGCATAATACAATAATTAGAGCAAAATAATGACAGCCCTGCTCATAAGAGCTTACAATCTAACAATGAGGTGGGGGTGACACAAAGTACAGGGGCTTATATACAATGATGGTATATTCAACTTGAGGAGATGGGGAACAGATAGGAGCAGCATAAGTGGCCACCAACTATTATTTGTGGTCCACTTGAGACTGGTGGAGTGGGTAAGCTATGTCTAGATGACTTTGACTGGGGATCATGATAGGCCACCCTAAAAAGATTTGTTTTAGGGTTCGCCTGAGACTATGTAAGTTGTGGATACACCTAATTTTTTGGGGTAGAGCATTCCAGAGAATTGATGCAGCTCGGGAGAAGTCTTGGAGTCAATAGTGGGAGGTTCAGATTAATGCAGAAGTGAGTCTAAAGTTACATCCAGAGCAAAGAGAACGGGTGGGGTGATAGACAGAGATGAGGGAGGAGATGTAGGGGGTGCTGCACTGTGAAGAGTTTTGTGGGTGAGAACAAGCAGTTTGAATTGGATCCTATAGTGTATAGGCAGCCAGTGCAATGACTGGTATAGAGTGGAAGCGTCTGAGTAACGGTTAGCTAGATAGGTGATCTTGGCTGCTGCATTAAGGATGGACTGGAGAGAAGAGAGTCTAGTGTTGGGAAGGCCAAATAAAAGAGAATTACAATAGTCAAGGCGGGAGTGATTCAGGGCCACAGTGAGGGTTTTTGTGGTTTCCAAGGTGAGAAAGGGGCGACTTCTAGAGATGTTCTTCAGGTGCAAGCGGCAAGAGCATGTGAGAGATTGTATATATGGGGTGAAGGAAAGATCGGTGTCAATAAATATGAAATTGCAGTTTTAAATAAAGATCTGACATTTTTTCCCTCATATTCCGTAGATCAGTACAATTTATTTATGGATATGCATAGCTACATTCTTAAGTTTACTTTAAAGAGACATTTTCTCATTGATTCTAATATAGCCAATACTGAATTAAATGTCATTGATCCCTTTGTACATACTCAGCTGAAATCAAAATCCAGATTTTACCTGATAAAAAGCAAGGGTCGCTATCTTGAAACTTTCTGCAATCTGGTATTAAATGCTTTTAAGAAATATAAAAAATCCAGAGTGAAGAATTTGAGGAGGGAAGAAACCATTGCTTTGAGGGGACATAGAGACAATCCTAACATTGTGATAAGAGCAGCAGATAAAGGGGGAGTCCGTGACAAGACGCAGCACAGGATCAATTTGAGGCGAATAGCAGACCCAGATAAATCTTCGAAGCGTGGGGAGCAGGGCCAGCGTCAGCACCCGGCGCACCCGGGCAAGTGCCGGGGCCCTCCACAGCTCAGGGGGCCCACTCGCCATCAGGGACAGGCAGTCCAGATGGGAAGGGGCTCATTAGTGACAGAAATCCCTGACGGTGGGGGCCCCGCAGTTCAGTGCGGCCTGCATTGTAGCGATATGCATCCACATGGCTAATTTGCATGCGATGCAAATTAGCCATGTGGAGGCACAAGCAGGGCAGCGGCTTGCTACAGGTGGCAGTGTCCATTGATCTTCTGTGCGCTGCCTGTCATTTCTGGGTTCAGTAGAGCTCAGCTGACATAGTGTCTGAGCTTCCCCTGACCCAGAAGTGCTGACTCTGCAGCAGAGGTGTCGGGTGCAGTGGGAGGAGTTTCTCCCATCACATTGCCGGAATCTGCAGAGTGCACAGCACCGCTGAGGAGAGCGAGGGATCCTGGAGCAGGTAAGCGCTAGAGGGCTGAAGTGAGTAGACAGCCTGGGGGGGCCACATGGAGGGGGTGGAAGAGCAGTATGATTCAGAGGGAGAGGCACATGAGGGGAGAGCATCACAGAAAAGTGCCACAATGGGGGAGAATCAGTATTAATGGGGGGGGGGGGTCCACATGAGGGGAGAGCATCACCAAAAGAAGGTGCTACAGAGGGGGGTAAAAGCAGTATTAATGAAGGGGCCCACATGAGGGGAGAGCATCACAGAAAAGTGCCACAAAGGGGGAGAAGCAGTATTAATGGGGGGGGAAGTCCACATGAGGGGAGAGCATCACCAAAAAAAAGTGCTAGAGAGGGGGGGAGAAGCAGTATTAATGAGGGGGCGCACATGAGGGGAGAGCATCACAGAAAAGTGCAACAAAGGGGGGAGAAGCAGTATTAATGGTGGGGCCACATGAGGGGAGTGCATCACCAAAAAAAGGAGAAGCAATATTAATGGGGGAGAACTTGGGGAGAGAGCATTACGAAAAAATAAGCCACAAAGGGGAAGAAGCAGTATGAATTGGGGGGGAGGGACATGGGGGGGAGAAGTATAAATTGGGAGGGTCATATGGGGGGGAGAAGCAGTATGAATCATGGGGGCACATGGGGGGTGAAGCAGTATGGAAAAGGGGAACACATATGGGGGAAAGCATTATTAAATGTGGGGTCACATGGAGGGCTAAATATATTACATGGAGGATGTGCTGGGCTATATATATATTACCTAGAGGTTGTGCCTGGCTATATATATTAATTGGAGGCTTTGTCTGGCTATTTATACTTTTTGGAGGGCTATATATATTTTGCTGGGCTATATATATTTTATTTGGAAACTACAACTGGACTGCCACAGCCTCCAAATAATATATACAGCCCAGCAGCAGACTCCAGATAATATATATAGCCCTGCACAGCCTCAATATTATATATACAGCCTATGGCTTCCATCTTAATAATCATGAATCATGGTATGTTTTAAAGGGGCCCACTGAGACTGTTTCGCCCGGAGCCCACAAAAACCTGGAGCCGGCCCTGGTGGGGAGGCTTTGGAAAAATCATATGCTTGAAGTTCTATGGCAAGATGTGAGTGCATAAAACTTCATTAAGTGGGCACCAGAGAGTTACATTGGTAACACGCTGTGATTGGTGCCGCATGTTTGCTTTTTTATATATACCCAACAGGGAAACTCTTTACTGCATTTCATAAATCAGGTTCAGTTGAAAAATTGCACAATACTATCTGTGTCACCAGTCACCACTAATCTTAGTCAGGTCAGGTATGGATGAAAAGTTTGTGGTGTGCTTCTCACAACCAGTCACCATGAATTAGAAGAGAAAATGTCAATATAAGAGGGTGTAGAGAACTGCACATTTAAATTGTAATTTTGGATGTTGGTCACACCTGTAGAGATAACATCTGGCCACTAGATGTCAGTAATACATATGCTAGTATTCTGAATTAAGTATTGAAAAAACAAAGCTTAAAATAACTTTATATACTGTATGCTGTGATGTATTTAACAAAAAAACTGTGCAGTGAAAACACAAATTTAGTCCTTGCTGGGTAAAATACTTTAATGAATCATTGCTCTGCCACTTAAGCTGAGGAGAGAAATGAGGCTTGGGTGGTGAGGGCAGTTTCTCACCACAGAAACAGAGCAGGCACTAGACGTGTGTTGTTACAGCTCCTGTGAAGAAAATGGAAAGGACCTAAGCAAGCAAACCTAGTCCCCTGTGGACTACGTCAGTTCCGTGCTCCTGTGAACGGTGACACTCAGGACCATCAGTCCCTATCCCTCAGGGCCGGGACGACAGCTAGGCGACCCTAGGCGATCGCCTAGGGCGCCATCTTGTGTAGGGCGCATTTTTGCCCGCCCCCTGGAGGCCCCGTGCTGGCTGCCGGCGGCCGCGGCGCGTCGGCCAGAGAGGAAGGAGGGCAGGACTCCGACTTCCTGTCCCGCAGCTCTGCCCGCCCCTCCTCTCCTTCTCCGTACAGCCAGCAGACGCACGGTGACGGCGGCCTCGGTGACCGGTGGCGGTGAGTGTGCAAAGGCGCCCCCCCCCCCCAGTCCGCATACTGGGCCCTGTATACACCACCACCACCACTGGGCCCTGTATGCACCACCACTGGGCCCTGTATACACCACCACTGGGCCCTGTATACACCACCTCCACCACTGGGCCCTGTATGCACCACCACTGGGCCCTGTATGCACCACCACTGGGCCCTGTATACACCACCTCCACCACTGGGCCCTGTATACACCACCACTGGGTCCTGTATACACTACCTCCACCACTGGGCCCTGTATACTCCACCACCACCACTGAGCCCTGTATACACCACCACTGGGCCCTGTATACACCACCACTGGGGCCTGTATACACCACCACTGGGGCCTGTGTATACCACCACTGGGGCCTGTATATACCACTGGGGCTGCTGTATATACCACTGGGGCTGCTGTATATACTGCTGGGGCCTATATATACCACTGGGGCTGCTGTATATATTACTGGGGCCTGTATATACCACTGGGGCTGCTGTATATAGTGCTGGGGCCTGTATATACCACTGGGGCTGCTGTATATACTGCTGGGGCCTGTATATACTGCTGGGGCCTGTATATACTGCTGGGGCCTGTATATACCACTGAGGCTGCTGTAAATATTGCTGGGTCCTGTATATACCACTGGGGCTGCTGTATATACTGCTGGGGCCTGTATATACCACTGGGGCAGCTGTATATACTGCTGGGGCCTGTATATACCACTGGGGCTGCTGTATATAGTGCTGGGGCCTGTATATACCACTGGGGCTGCTGTATATATTTCTGGGGCCTGTATATACCACTGGGGCTGCTGTATATAGTGCTGGGGCTTGTATATACCACTGGGGCTGCTGTATATACTGCTGGGGCTGCTGTATATACTGCTGGGGCTGCTGTATATATTTCTGGGGCCTGTATATACCACTGGGGCTGCTGTATATAGTGCTGGGGCTTGTATATACCACTGGGGCTGCTGTATATACTGCTGGGGCTGCTGTATATACTGCTGGGGCCTGTATATACTGCTGGGGCCTGTATATACCACTGAGGCTGCTGTATATATTGCTGGGTCCTGTATATACCACTGGGCTGCTGTATATACTGCTGGGGCCTGTATATACCACTGGGGCTGCTGTATATACTGCTTGGGCCTGTATATACCACTGGGGCTGCTGTATATACTGCTGGGGCCTGTATATACCACTGGGGCTGCTGTATATACTGCTGGGGCCTGTATATACCACTGGGGCTGCTGTATAACCCCTGGGGCTGCTGTATAACCCCTGGGGCTGCTGTATTACCCCTGGGGCTGCTGTATTACCCCTAGGGCTGCTGTATAACCCCTGGGGCTGCTGTATAACCCCTGGGGCTGCTGTATAACCCCTGGGGCTGCTGTATTACCCCTGGGGCTGCTGTATTACCACTGGGGTCTGTATATACCACTGGGGAGGCTGCTGTATACCACACTGCTGGGGGCTGTATACTTGTGCTGGGGTCCACCCTCGGCTTATATACGAGTCACTAGGTTTTCCCAGGTTTTGGGGCAAAAGTAGGGGGGTCGGCTTATACACGGGTCGGCTTATACACGAGTATATACGGGTAGTAATCCTACGATGTCTGCTGGACATGGTATGAGGAGGTTTATGGCTCAGTCAGTACACTCCATACTTCATGGTGAGGGGAGGGTTTATGGCTCAGTACACATTCCATACTTCTTGTTATTAACCAGTTAATGCTCTCTTGTCCACCGCACTGCAGTGTCAAAAGAGGACAACAGCGAGACAAGCAGCAACATGGCATCAGAGAGCCCCTGACCTCGAAATAGAAGATCCTCAGATCCTGGTATTGTGACATAATATTAAGAATAATACTTTTTGCATTTATATTACACTATGAACTCCACAGCACTTTACATACATCATGAACACTGTCCCCATTGGGGCTCACAATGTAAACATCCTATCAGTATGTCTCTGCAGTGTGGTTGGACGAACCTTTTATAGGTCCCCGTTAAATTAAATTTACTTTCAAAGTATGTTGACATTTTTATTCCCAGACATATTTCGGGGAGGGGGGGGGCGCCGTTTGCCTTACCTGCCTAGGGCACCAAAATGCCTTGTCCCGGCACTGCTATCCCTGTTCAGTTGAGAGAGCGAACAAGCCCATTAGCAGGTTAGCTTAGCAGAATAAGGCGGGAACGTGGCCATTGTATGAGCAGTGATGAGGGTTAAGTACCCTGTATTACAACCAAGTATAAGGTACTTTTTCATCCACCTATATCAAATGTTATTTGACCAGACCAATGAGCTAGATAGTGTCAGCCAGGTAATTGGTCTAATCTGAATGACTTTTCTTTAACGTGACTGTCAGTAAAACTTGAACTGTATTTACATTATCGACAACCGCAGAGAGCATAATGCGAAGATCCAAAAGGCCACAGCGTGTGGTGAAACTTTCAGGGCACCCATCTGGATTGAATCTTCTGCAGAGACTGCTGATGGAATGAAATTGCTAAGAGATTCCTGGGATAAGGAATCAAATACGGTTGTTTAAAATGTTATAGTCGTTATGTGAACTTGATTTTAAATTGGTCTAGCTGCAGAGTTTATTGGTTGTGGTAGTGTTAAGATTGTGAACGAGGAGAAAGGTCATATTTCACAGCTTCTCTGTAGGATCTAGCCCTGTTTAGGTCCAGTCACACATAGGAGAGGGAGTGGCATTTTTGCTCAAGGGAAGACACACTTCCACTGGCACCAAAGATAAGTGGGTGTTCTCCTGGCAAGGAAAGAAAAAACATAGATTTTTTATAACAGTTGTTGGGATTAAGGCTGGCTTCACACTACGGTGTGATCCGGTCTGGGGCTGTCAGGCATTAACCTGACAGCCCCGGACCGGATCAGCACACGGAACCGGAGGGCAAATGTCCTGTGTGCAGCCAGACGCAGCTGCAGCTGCTAATGATTCAGGACCGCGGCTGGCAGGGAGCTAGCCGTGGTCCTGAAAGAACAGCAGCGTGCAGCCGCCAGTGTCCGGTTCCCGGATCCTCCCGGACCGGGGCCCCATAGGCTCCCACTTTAGGGAGCGCCGGATTGCCCCGGATCCGGGAGGATCCAGGAGGATCCGGGAGAATCCGGGTGAATCCGGGATCCGGCAAATTGGGGAGATTATTCTCCCCGGACACAAAAATGTTGCAAGCAACATTTTTGTGTCCAGAGAGAATAATCCGAATTCTCCCGGATTCCACCGCAGGGATGAAACTGGATGGCAGAGTGCTGCCATCTGGCTCCATAGGCTACTATGGGGCCAAAAACCGGTCCGGGGCTGTCTGGTTTACACTGGACAGCCCCGGACCGGATCACACCGTGGTGTGAAGCCAGCCTTAGTTTTACTGTTTATTCCATTTAGTTTTCCTCCCCATAAAAACAGGGGCGAGTTTGTCACAATAAATACTGTTATTGTCATACCACCGGTTTGAAGGCTTGACTTTCCTATCAGTGCACCACTGTGTTTAAACGGAATGGGACCCTCGCCATTGCTGGAGGTCTTAACACCACCAAGACACATCATGCACATTTCCCTTATTGGCTCAGTTTCATCTACTTTGTTGGATCTAGCAAAAACTGGCTTGAAAATACCATAAGGAGCAAAATGTACGCACCTTAGTAAACTATTTCACAACCGAATTGTGGTACAATCACTTTGATGAATTGGGACCATTGTGTACTATGGAGAAAGAAATACAGGGCCAGAAAAAGGTGTGCAGAGAACAGGACAGGAGGCTGCAATGATAAGGTGACTAAGTTTCATTTCAACAAATACCTGCCAGCTATCATTTTGCAACTTTTACAAATCACAAAAACGATTAATTCTGGAAAATCAGAAGTTTTTGCCTCATTCGACTGATTCTAATACAATATTTTTTAATACTTTT
>JARQOC010002249.1:0-27935 GCA_033576535.1 Allobates femoralis
AGATAAAGAAAAAGGCGCGAAAGCGGCAGTGGCGGACATGGAGGACGCGACACTGCAGAAGAAACTCCCATGTGTGAGGGAGAGAGGTATGGAGGACCGGGTGACGCAGGGGGGAGAGGAGGAAAGCGGAGGGGTGCCAGAGATGGGATCCCAAAATCCTGAGCAGCAACAGCGACTGCATTCTGGCAAAGTACAGCCTGCCACAGACATGATTGGGACAGGATACATGATTGATTATAAACTGCTGGCCAAAGAGTTATCAATCCGCTTAGCAGAGGATTTTAAGCAGACAATCTTTGAACTGGTAGCTGCAGGAACAAAAGACTTACAAAACAGCTTAAGTCAGCATGAGCAGAGACTGCAGGAGGCAGAGTCTAGGACATCTGTGGCAGAAGATAGGATCCTGGAATTAGAGGAACAGGTTCAATTTCTTCAGAAACAATCCTCACAGGCCCTGACTAAACTTGATGACCTGGAAAATAGGAGCCGTAGAAGCAATATCAAAATTGTGGGCCTCCCTGAGTCCATCCCTTTGACCCAGCTAGAGGAGATATTTGAGGTTGAGCTACCAAAAGAACTGGGTCTGAAACATAAGTGTAGGACAGAACGTACCCACAGGATCGGCCCCCTCCCCCCCCTCGAGGTTTGCCCAGCGGCACGGGTAACGGCGGATCACCACGAGACAAAAACGCAGACAAACCGCGTCACGCCATAGCCAAATACCTGAATCACAGGGACAAAGAGGAGATACTACGTGCCTATAAGGCGAGGCGACAGCCCCTCATGATCCTGGGATGCAAAACGTTAATCTTTGCGGATTATTCTGTCGAGGTCTCTAGACGAAGAAGAGCCTTCAGTGAAGTGTGCTCATGCTTGTTCAAAAAAAACATACGGTTCCAACTAAACTTCCCGGCCACCTTACGATTCAGAAATCAGGAGGGTGATATGCTGTCCTTCACCAACCCAGTAGAAGCGATGACATCACTTGCCAAAAGACAGCCACCTGTCGTTGTGACCCGACCGGCACCCAACAGTCCAAGGGAAACAGGCGGGATTCCTGACACTGAATCTGAGCCTGAGAGGGACCACGAGCCGACAAGATCTTACAGGTTACGCTCTGAGGCTTTGACGGAAGGATCGCAGTCGAGACCCACCACTCCGAGACAACAACGTCAGCCCACATCTAGATGGTCCAAGAAGAAACCCAACTAAGCCAAAGGCTAACGCTGACTTGTACTTTATTTTTTTACTTCACTTCGTTTGGTGAACGCGAAATTGTTCCTGGACTCATTGGATAGGAAAGATCCACTGATTTTGAGTTTGTTGGATGGAGTCCTGTCTGATCCACTTCTTCTCCTTTTTTTTTTTTTTTTTTTTTTTTTTTTTTTTAATATATATAAGGGGCTCGGTTTTCTCATGGTACTCTTATCTAAGATATTTGTGATAAGTGGTTGCTGAGATGGTTAGAGGTTTGGGATTGCTTCGTCCAGGGAGGAAAAAAGAGAAGTCACATAAACAAGTTCTGAGGAGGGCGAGAGATGTGTTGGGTGGGTTTGTTTGGGTTGGGGAAAGGGGTGGGATTTGCAATTGTCTTGTATATTGTAGCTGAATTGGCTCCAAACGTCATTGTTAGCCCATGTGCACGCCATAATTCAGAGCCATGCCTTTACTGTGTCAAACTGATTACAAGCTGTGAAAATGGTTAGGTGGGTCTCCTGGAATGTAAAGGGACTGCGCTCCCCATCAAAGCGCATGATGGTGCTTCGCCATCTCAAGAGACTGAAAACTGATGTGGCGCTGCTCCAGGAGACCCACCTGACATCTGAGGATTACTTCAGACTCAGGAAATTATGGGTGGGGGAGATATACGGCTCTAGTGCAGTAAATAGAAAAGCGGGAGTTCTGATTTTAGTGAGTAAAAATCTGGCCCACACGGTCTTGTCCTCGTCATCAGACAATGAAGGCAGACTGGTTCATCTGAACTTGCAAATACAAAACACCACCTATAGTGTGTACAACCTTTATGCCCCAAATACGGGCCAGAAACCCTTTTTCTTAAAATTACGGAACCAGCTCCTACTGGACCAAGAACACAATAGATTAGTAGGAGGTGATTTCAATTTGGTGGTCAATAGCGACGAGGATAGGAGACAGGGGAATTCACAAACACCGCACCCCCCAAGACCGAGCTTACTAGGGGAATTCTTAGTTACCTGTAGTTTAACAGATTCATGGCGCACGTTACACCCCTTGGAGCGGGAATATTCCCATTTTTCTCACGCCCATGGGTCTTGGTCAAGGCTTGACATGTTCTTGGTATCTTCTTCTTTATTTCATACAGTTCAGGACTCAAAAATAGAAGAGATGGTCATCTCGGACCATAGTCCGATATTATTAGAAACAAGGAATTTGTATCGCAAGGGGACTGACTTCCTATGGAGATTTCCTGACACTATGGTCAGAGAGGAAAACTTTGTTAAACTTCTCAGGGAGTGGTGGTCGGACTTCTCCAGGAACAATAGAGAACACCAATCAACCCCGGGTTTATTCTGGGAAGCAGCAAAAACAGTTCTTCGGGGCCACATAATGGCCTATAGTAGTCGTCTGAAAAAAAGGGTAAAGGAGCAATATATTAAAGCCAGCACTACGGTTAGGGGGGCTTATCTGTCATACAAACAGACCATGTCCGATTTAGACAAAGAGACATGGCTGACAGCCAAAAAAGCATTTGATTCTTGGGCCAGTAGGAGGGAGGATCTTTATAAAAAACCGTATGGAAATCGAACTGAACAAATTCGGTGATAAAGCCGGCCGTTTGTTGGCACGATTGGCAAAGAATAGGAGACCTAATACCCCCATTCTGGCCATCAAGGATAAACATGGGAGGCTACACTCCGACCCTGGGGAGATAGTGCAGGTCCTGGGAAAGTTTTATGCTGCATTGTATAAAGAAGATGACTTAGAGGTAAGACAGGGGGACACGTGGCTAAACTCCATAAATATGATTGGCTTGTCAGAAGAGGACAAACAATTCCTTAACAGGCCCATATCCTTAGATGAAATAACATCTACAATACAGCTCATAAGTCCGGGAAAGGCCCCCGGCCCCGATGGCTATAATGGAGCCTTCTTTAAGGCGTTGAAAGACCAAATCTCACCAGTACTAAAAGATCTATATAATGCTGTATTGCAAGGCAACCCAATTCCAGAAAGGATGAATATGGCATATATAAAATTGATCCCAAAGCCCAACAAGCCCCTGACTGACCCAGCCAGCTACAGACCTATCTCGCTTATCAACCAAGACCTCAAACTTCTATCAAAAATTTTAGCAGATAGACTGGCCATCATCCTACCCAAATTGATTTCACCAATCCAGGCGGGTTTCGTCAAAGGGCGGGCTACCACAACTAACATCAGAAAAGCTATGCTACTATTGGATGTGGTAAGACATCGGGGGGGGGAGGGAGGTCCGGCCATGGTCACCTTGGACGCTGAGAAGGCATTTGATAATGTGAGGTGGTCATGGCTGGACCAGGTCCTAGATCGAGTTGGAATGGTGGGGCCCTTCCGCCAGTTTCTGAAATCGTTATACAACAGTCCTAAGGCCTGCGTAAGTGTACCAGGTTTTTTGTCTACCACATTTGGACTGGAGAAGGGTACGAGGCAGGGCTGCCCGCTATCACCCCTTCTTTTCAATTTAGCCATCGAACCTCTAGCGATATACTTGACGTCACATTGCCCTTTTGAAGGCATCAAAGTGGGAGAGTCAGAGATCAAATTATCTTTATTCGCTGATGATATTATTCTCTTCCTTCAGAACCCACACAGAGATCTCCAGTATATCCTAGATGATATCGAGAGACTGGGGAGGCTCTCTGGATTCCGTTTAAACAGAGATAAGTGTGAAATACTTTTTATCAAAGATGGAAAAAATATTGGGAATGATGGGATGCTTTATGGGATTCCGGAAGCTAAAGGTAGCTTGAAATACCTGGGTGTTCAACTGGCCAGATCGCCGGGTCAGATTTATAACCTTAATTTTGCTCCGATAATAGACAAAATTGAAAGGGAACTCAGGGACTGGAAAAACTTGCCACTGTCATTACTTGGTCGCTGTCATCTTCTCAAGATGATCAGCTTCGCGAGGCTCCTTTACCCGCTTCAGACGATACCCATGTTGCTAAAACATACGGACGTTAAGAGACTGAATGCTGCTTTTTCGGGATTCCTGTGGGGGGGCAGGAAGGCTAGATTAGCTCTTTCTACCCTAATGAAAGCGCGGGAGGAGGGGGGGCTACGAGCTCCTGATATCAGGGGTTACAACTTAGCGTGCATCCTGAGAAATGTACTCGATTGGATAAATGACACTTCTAAATTCTCAGATATAAGTTTGGAGGGGAGTGGGCGAAGCCCTGGAAACTGTCTGCCCTCTTACATTCTTCACTTTCAGAACTACCACCACATATTAAGCAATCGACAATCTGTAGAGATACAGTGACGACGTGGAAGGCAGTCAGGAAAAAACTTAACCTTTCGTGGCAAATATCTAAGAGACTATCCCCATGGGACTGCCCTGCTTTTCCACAGGGTCGGGAAAACGCACTCTTCCGGGTCTGGAGAGAGAGAGGTATTGAAACACTGGGGGACCTTATGAATGAACGGGAGAAGAGGTGGCTGACGGGGCAGGAAACTCTAGCTAAATACGACCTTCCTGAGACCCACATACTACAATACCTGCAGATACGTCGCCATTTAATGTCCCGCTTAAGAGATGTTTCTGGAGAATTGGACAACTCATTGTGGGATGACCTGGTAGGCATGAGATTAGACGAGTTGTCTATCTCCTCGCTTTATGAGAAATTAAGACGCATTCTCAACCCGGCCACCAATTGCAAACTATTTAATAAGTGGAAGAAGCATGTAAAAGATCCCGACCTGGTTCAGAAAATACTGGAGGGTTGGGACACGGTCAGGAAAACCATCATCAATGAAAGATGGAGAGACTCACAATATAGACTCATACATGGTACCATACAGGGATTTAATATTCCACCCTCTCCGACTAATCAAGACAGGCTGATACACTGCCCCAAGTGTAAGGAGTATATGACTGACCTAGAACATGGGATTTGGTCTTGCCCTGAATCTAAAAAATACTGGGATGGAGTGGGTGAGTTGGCGTCAGATCTCTATCCTAAAGAGCGTAGATCTGACCTGATGTTGTGGCTATTTCACTTTTCAGATGATGATGGAGGGACAGGATCGCCCCACATATTATTCCATACAGTGGCTATAGTGGCAAAAAGATTGCTTCTCCAGCACTGGCTTGACAGTTTCACGCCAACGATGGAGCTAGTACTGACTACCTTAAAAAATCCCTGATGTTAGAGTCGGGAGAGACACTCAGACACCCAACTAATTTGGCTAATAAATTTTTCCTCAAATGGAGACAGTTCATAGAGAAAAATTTGTCGGCACAAGAAATTGACCGCTTTATGATTCCTTATAAATCTACAGAATGGTACTCGCTGGCAGAACTAAGTGGCACTCTTGGTAAATTAAGATGTGGCATATGAGCTAGATTGATATGACTATACCTCTAAAGTTGCGGATTCAAGCTGCTAGAGTTTAGGCAATTCACATAGGGTGGGGGGGTGGGTAGGGGAAGGTTTTTATATTTGAATTTTGTTCTATATTGTTGTATTATTATTCTTCAAAACCATCGCTAAACCTTTCCAATTCTAATACTACTTTGATTTAAGATTGTCTGTTATTTACTATACTTCTATTGAAAAGACGGAAACCTGAGTGGTGTTCGGCAAGTAGTGTAGGCCCACTCCAACTTACAGCGAATGGAAATCCAGAAAATCAGTTATGATCGATATATTTGTCCTATATGTATATAACTCTTAATGCACAACCTATTTTCCATTTTGTGTCAATATCGTGAGATGGTGTCTATTGTATCTGCTTATTCGTCTTGTCAGTTAAATATATGTCTAAAATTTCTCAATAAAAATGATGGTTCAAAAAAAAAAAAAAACATGTCCCAGTGATATCTGATCAAGATTGGCTATGTAAAAACACATAGAAAAGCACTTACTCTCCCTTCACTTTGCCGGTAGCGTACGCAGACCTCCACATGTGGCCCTGCAGCTGTTTGAGAGCTGTTGTCTTCCTATCCAGGGACATTTGCCAGCAAACATGATCAACCACACCCTTGATAACCAGTAACTCAGAGTGATGTTCTGCATCGTTGGGGATGGGCACAAATCCTTTCAGTCCTCTGTCTTTTTCTGCCTTTGAAGTGTAAAAACAGAAATAACTTATATTGTTAATTTACAATCATGAAGGTGTGTGGAAAACAAAATACAACTAATCACATTTATGGCAGCTAAACGGCTGTTATGTTTTTAAACTAAAAGAAGAATTACGGTAATCTGTAAAGAAAAATATAACAAAATGCTCATTGCTTACTGACTGCTGCTCCTTTACGCTTCTCATGCCAAGGTAGACAGAATGAGACAACTGAGAGCAGTGATTGGCTGCAGTGGTCACATGCAGTAGACATGATGCAGCAATATCCACAAGGACTGGGATGAGCAATAAGAGGTGGCCATAGAGAAGCAGGGAATAAGTAATGATATTTTTTATTATTTTCAAACAGATCAGTCTTTTAGATTTAGGTTTGAAACCGGGACATCAGAATTCATAGTGCCACAATCCCAGGTAGCACAAATCTAAACACTGGCTGCTTTTTTGAACTGTGCAAGTTATACTCCAAAATTGTTTTCCTTTCTAAATGTAAAAAAATAAAAAAAAGTTTTCATTCTATATACCGTAATCAACCATAAAAAATAAAAAGTTTAAAATTTGATAATCAAGTTTCATTATTTTTACAAAAGTGAGGACCAATACAATATTAATTTGCTCCTAAATGACCAAAGTGATGAACATTAAAAATAACATATGGGATTTTCTAAAACGTATGGTCTTATATGCATTTTACAATTGGAAAGTTAGAATTCAGGCAAGAAACCAGCACGATTCAACCTGTAATCTTAGTTGCCGAACATCTTCCTGACATTCCTCCTCGTGCCAGCGGTTCTGCAAATATTCTTCAACGTTGTCTTGTATATAAGGGAACAAGATGTCCTAAGGGGAAAGAATGAGGTTTAATACCACACATTCACATTGTTTCTCTAAAGCATCTGCCACGACTGTCACTGGTGCAATTATTAAGTATGTTCCCACAATGCATCAGACTGGGTGCACAAATTAATTTACAGGACGGGTAAAAATGTTGTAGTTAGAAACAGAAAATCACCCCAGTAGAAAACTGCACTGCATCCATCTAGAGCTCTTTTTCATCTGCATAAGTTCTTATTGAGCTTTATATTAATTTTCATATAGTTAACCCTGCTGTCCTGTTCGGGTCTACTATACACTCATAATGTTACGGTCAATTTTTACCAGACCTATTAAAGTCTTGGTTTTTAGCTAATTTAAGTGGTTTATTTGAATACCTGATGCATTATTATATTGTATGTGAACATGGTTGTTCATAAACAAATGAAAAATGAAATAAAAAACTTCAAATTCCGTCATTTTTGACCAAACAGGACAGCAGGGTTAATTTGGGCTTTGACTCATTTGTACTACAATGGTGGCAAAATAAATAAAGAAGGGATATGAGGTACAACATTCATACTGTAACATTATAGCCAGCATTGTAAAGCTTTTTCCTGTTACACGGTTATTCCTAAAATATTGACTTATTCTCTACCCATAGGGTATAATTTGGCATTCTCACAGACAATGAACGAAGAGGAGGTCAAGAATGCACACCTAAAATCCATTCAAGACTGAGCTCCATAGCCAGAATTATTGGATCACAATGGATCCTAGCAGTCAGATCCATAATGATCAGCAAGTTATTCCCTAGATAGGTGTAGCTTGATATTTTGGAAATCTCGCTTTGAACAGCAAGATCATAAAGGCCTCTCAAACATAATGGAAGAAATTCACCTGAACCCACAAAATTACCAACTAATGGGCATGTTTTTTCTGAATTAGAGGGGGTTTCCCGACAAGTGATGTTGATAAGGATAAGTTTGAACTTGCAGCACTGGGGTCCTGGCACACATAGCTTGCATGACCAACATCAATCTGATGTATATGATCAAAGGTAAAACAGAGATGGAAATCTATCAGAATTATGAGCCCATAGGAGGAAAACATAGCCATTTCAGTTGACCGCGTAAATGGTGAAGAGCAAGGTAATCACAGAATCTTTAAAACATGAAGCGTGGGGCAATATGAACAGAAAAGTGGAAAATTTTATGACAACATTAGACCATCAGAAAGTAATAATAGTATAAATATGACCGAAAGTTATTGATCTTCAATTTACTAAAAATAATTTTTCACCTTTATAAGATTCCAATACAGATATGTTAAATTGTACACACAGATTTATAGTCAGTATCAGCAATCCTGCAATCCTTACCTAAAGCTGAAAAATTAGATGGCACAATAACTTAACAAAAAATACGGTTACTAAAATAACTGCCTGATTTACAGCATAAGGCCTCATTGAGACGTCGGTTTTTCACATACATCTGCTTCCTGTATTTTTTATGGATTGAACTGTTATCAATTGTAGTCTATGTGTCCATTCACACGTCCGTCTTTTTTGCAGACTAAGGCTGGCTTCACACCACGGTGAAATATGATCCGGGGCTGTCCGGTGTAATGTGCGCTGCACATGCTGACATCACTGCTCCTCACACACACTGTCTCACGATACTGGCAAAATGTGTCTGCTACATCTTGCGCTATATCACAACTCTCATGAGACAGCTAGTGTTACAAGCGCTGACACCACTGAGGATATCTCAGGTCACACAGCGGGATTCCCTGCTGCGTGATACCTGCTGTGTAACCTGAGACAACCTCATGGAAGTCATTAAGGTTTCAGAGGTTTATGAGCAGGCCTAGAAGCATGGCAACAGCGGTCCTGAAGCTTGCTAAATAATAGTGTAGGAAGATATTTTCAGTAAAACGGTTTGAGATGTTTTTGGCAGCTTTTGGACCCCTTTCAAAATGTTTTCTAGGCCCTTGATTTTGCATTCCATTGATTTGAATTGGGTTTGGAAGTTTGGCGAACAAAACTGAATCTGAACTTCAAAAGGTTCACTCATCTCTAGTCATAACAGCAAAGAGTGCTCCACAAAGTACTAAAAAACGTCTGTCATGAAGAGGTGAATAATCCTGAGACTGCTGTAGTCAGTAAAAGTGGCATATTAGCTGAACTTGGAGAAACCTCTTATTACATTACTTGTGTTGAGATATTTAATTGTTGGTGTTTCATTGGTTTACTACAAACAGCACAAACTTTGTACATTTTGCTAATACGGTAATAAGAATTTGTGATGGGTTTTAAGAATGTTGATTTAAGTGGAAAGCTTTTGTTCTTGTGGCGACTGAGACACCAATCCGGCATTCCAGTAGTGAGGAGACTTAAACCCGCAATGCTGCTCTGGCAAATATGCAAATCATCTCTTCAGAGAGGATGTAGATTTAAACTAAAGTGCCACCTATTGGAAATATCAATCCTATAAGTCAAAATTGACTATTTAATGAGTCTTGCAATATAACATAGGATTTATGCCACATCAGAGCCCCAATTTAAAGACATGATGTTTCGTATTGCCCCTTGTCAGTGCAAAGTAAGGGATCTGATTTGGCTGTATGAGAGGTTAAGATGGGGTCTAAGGGGAAAGCTTTTCTCCTTGTGGAGACTGACACACCAACCTGGCGTGTCAGTAATGAAGAGACTTGAAGACGCAATTAAGAATGTTGATTGCAACTCTGTTTAGTACGGATGAAAGACATACCGAAGTATAGCTGAGGAATGTGGAAAGATACTAAAAGGAATAGCCATCTTAAGCTGAGTGTAAAGTATAAAAAAAATAAAAAAATATTGGTCCCATTCTCATCCCAAAAAGTGGAACAGTTTTTTTCTCACTTGCCATCTATGTGCAATCCGTTTTTTTGACTCTAGCTATTAATCTTTTAAAATATTTACGATTTCACATCTGACAGAATTGTAATTTATCAGAAAAATTGGATGCCACACCAATGGTCTGTACCAGATCAGATTTTTTGCTCTCACTGTACTGATTTCACTGTCAAATTGCAGCATAGTGCGATATTTTCCTCGCACCAAATACAGTTGAGAAATAACTTGCACATCTGCACTGCTTCATTGAATAACATTGGTCCAAGTGTAATCCTTTTTTTTTTGGATCGGACTGCACTCAACCGATGTATACGCTCGTGTGACCTCTACAAGACGGCGCCTTGAAGGCAATGAAAAAATAACTGAGTAAACCCCTTACTATTTTCCATGATGGGGTCAGATTTTCAATTACACTCAGTCCAATTCTCGTGAGAGTAGTGATGTGTGAGGCCCCAGGTGTCCTGTGCATGGTGATAAGTATAGGAGCTGTGCACAAGATTACTTGGTTGCTTTGGTAACTGTATTGCCCAGTGGACGATCTCCGTGTTCATGGTAAAATGATATGAGGTGCAGTATTTCAGTAGCCATTTTGGTTTGCATCTTACAATTGTTGCTTGTGTAATTGTGCTGCAAAACTGCGAATATCCAGTGTGAGCCAATAGTGTATGACCAGATTATCTAAATACAAATCTAGAAAGAATATTGATGGGCAAATTCTGACTTCATTCACAATCTGATTATGTGACGATCAAGAGCATGAACACACTGACGTTCCATTGATTCGGATATAAAGGCTTGGGCTGTTGCAGACATGTAGAGGACCCATATGTTCGTCCTTCCTTTTGTCACCACTGCTCACGAGGTTACAGAGAAAGTAACAGGGGAATTGACAGGAAAAGAGCGCTTCTGCATTTACAATGTCCCCGACTGCAGAACACATCCACCTGACTAAGTCATACAAGCTGTACATGCCAATTTAAATAGATCCTAAGGGATTGTAAATGGCAGTCTAATGATTTGCAATGACACCAAAATATAACAATTATGGCTCTTGTGTTTGTAGATATAAGTAGAATTGAGTAATCAGGCGAGAATACTGGGAACATCTACTCCACTTCTGCAGAAATACAGCGCCCCTTTCTTTATGTCTGGACATTCCTGAGAAATAGATTGCACTGTACCAGTCTGCCAGATAATTATAGTCAGGGCACAGAGCGACCTTCAGCAATATTGAAGAATGTCTGCTGCTACCAAATTACTTATCTTACATAAAGGCACCAGCAGACCTCCAGGGTAACAAAGGAGCTCTTCTCCTAAACGGGCTCATCTTATACATTAAAAGGAGTCCTCCACTTTAGGTGGGGATTCATTTTGTGACCTTTTATTTTTCAAAGTGCAAACTGGTTTGGGTGTGTTCCATAGCATCCTTACTTAGAAAATAAATGACACATACAAAATAAAAACAATAGAAAACACATGGCAAACGCAATTGGAAATGCATAGTGTCTTCTAAATTAGTCTTAAAACACTGAAAAAACAAAAAAAAACAAATACGAAGCAGATCTTAGACAATCCGTTTTTCAATGTGATATGAGATAATATAGACACAAAAGAGGGGGGGGGGTCAACCCCTTAATTACTATTTTTATTTTCTTTGATATTTTTTTTATTTTTTTAATACCTGACATACCAAAAAGATAAAAACCTATGAGTAAAAAAATTCAATGAACATTCAAAATCACAATAAAAAGCACAAGTAAGCTAAAGTAGCTAATTGGTGAAAAATGTGCAATGTCTTTTTTAGAGGAGCAGAGTTGCCAGGTTTTTCTAGGCAAAGCAACTTCAGGAAAGTGTGCCGATTTGGCGTCGCTGGAGGCTTTGGTGTCATTTCATTCCTATACTTTCACCATATATCACTTTTCACCGGCATCTTTCCCTTACACCTTTCACTAGAATATCGAGTGACTTCCTAGCAGAAGCTGTCCTAAGAATGAGCATGTTATTTGTTTTGCCAGATCCATGGTTTCCGAACCCAGAGGTTGCTTTCACATTGCATTCTGCTGCACGTTCAGTGGTCCTGTCAGGGCTTACGTCCTAACCCATGCAAAATGGGCTTCGGACGTATGAGCCGATGGGGCCATTAACTTTAATGATGCAGACGGAATCAACATGTGCTCTGTCTTACCCCTTTTCGGGAGTATACTATTACTGCAATCGGACACCCGAAGGCAGTCGACTACATTAAGGTGTCCGCCTTCAGTAAACGTACAATCCAGAAAATAATGCAAGACAGAGCAAACGTTGATTTTATCTGCACCATTAAAGTCAATGGCCCCACCCAGTGCCTATGTCCAAGCTTGTTTTGCAAGGGGTTAGGACGTAAGCCCTGACAGGACCACTGAACATGCAGCTGAACGTAATGTGAAAGCAGCCTGAAACGCTTAAAGCACCACAACAGCTGGTTTTTTTTCTTTTTTTTTTAGTGCTGGATGGTGCTTTAACACCTTAGTGACGGCCCACTGTATATATCCGACGGCAAAACAGGGTCCTTCTTCTGTTCTGACGTGAAAATAAGTCAGAACAGAAGAGACCTTGTAGTGCCCCCCAGTGGCCGAAAATCTCCGTGGTTTCAGCTACCGGGGGTAGCCGAGACCCTGAAGATTATGAATCGGGACGGTTTTTACTGGTACCGGCCATGTGATTACAGTTATACACCGTTTACCGGTGTATAACCGTGATCACATAAATATAGTGAATCGCCGGTAAAAACAATGATTTCTCTGTCATGCCACAGGATCAAACCTGTGGCATGACAGAGAAATGTCTGTCCCTGTCCCCCGGTACACAGCCCCCGATACCGGTACTCAGCCCCTACCCCCTTCCCCTCCTCCTATGCCGCCGCAGCGCTTCAGAACCAGGGCTGGCAGCCACCTGCAGCCCCCTGCTGTGGATTCCTCTCTGATGTGACATGTCACACGTCACATTAGAGAGGAATATCCCCCTGCCTCCGGGTCCCCTCAGTCCCCCCCCCCCGCTCCAGTCCTCACCCGCCATCATCATCTCCCTCCCATCTGAGCTGTCAGATGGGAGGGAGATGATCGATTCCCTGGTCACCCCTGGTCATCCCCACATACTTACCGGCCGGCATCTTATCTGATCCTGTCCCCTGTGCCTCTTCTTCCTGCTAGGTCAGGCGCATGCGCAGACAGAGCAGAAACTGCTCTGTCTGCCAGGGGACTGACAGCTCATGACCTCAGTGAGGTCATGGCAGGTCAGGATCCTTGGTTCACACAGGGGTCAATTGTGGTCCCATGATGGGATCACAATTGGCCCTTCGTAAACCAAGGATGCTGACCTGAGCTCACTGAGATCATGAGCTGGCAGTCTATGCAGAGACTGCTGTCTGCGCATAGACTGACAGCTCATGATCGAAGTGAGGTCATGTCAGGTCAGGATCCTTGGTTCACAAAGGGTCAATTGTGATCCCATGATGGGATCACAATTCACGCTTTGTGAACCAAGGATTGTGACCTGCCATCACCCTACTGAGGTCATGACCTATCATTCTCCTGGAAGAATTACAGCTTTTATAGCATATGGGAAACACCCCCATATGCTGTTAAAGACTGGAAATCATCAAGGGACCTCCCACTGAACTACGTCGGACCTTCCTACTGGACTACGTCGGACCTTCCTACTGGACTACGTCGGACCTTCCTACTGGACTACGTCGGACCTTCCCACTGGACTACGTCGGATGCCAAAGAATAATAAAGATGGGGTCTAAATAGTGTCTGTGTTTTTTTTCTAATAAAAATATTTTTCTCTGTCTTGTGTCTTCTTTACAACTTACTAATGGCCTGGTCTAATTTTGGCCAGACATCAAGAATCTCGGGCTTAGTGCCAGCTGCAAAAAAGATGGCATTAACCCCTTATTACCCAGTCTGCCACCGCTACACGGCAGCTAGAAGAGCTGGATACAGCGCCAGAAAATGGCACTTCTATGAAAGCGCCATTTTGTGGGGCAGCTGCAGACTGCAATTCGCAGCGGGGGGAGGGGCCCAGAAAGCTTGGGCCTCCCTACGCTGAGGATTCCAGCCCCCAGCTGCCTTGTTGTACCTGGCTGGCCCAAAAACATGGCAATGCCCACGCCGGTTTTTTTTTAAAATTATTTCATAAAGTAATTTAAAAAAAAAAAAAAGGGCTTCCCTATATTTTTGGTTTCCAGCCAGGTAAAACTAGGAAGCATGGGTTGGTGGCAGCCCGTAGCTGCCTGCTGTACCTGGCTGGACCAAAAATATGGCAAAGCCCCTTGTCAGTTTTTTTTCTTTAAATTTAATAAAAAAAAATACTAAATACTAAAAAAAAAAAATGCAGGAGAGGAGACGACCAGGACACGGTGTCTCCGGATCTTGTGCACATGCTCTAAAAGTGAGAAATTGAGTGAAAAAAAGAAAATGTTCAATATGACGTTATCAAATTCTGTGAAGTAGCTGTAGGTTCCAAATGCTCACTATACCCCTACATATAATCCTTGAGGCGTCTAGTTTCCAAAATGGGGTCACTTGTGGGGGAGCTCCAAGGTTTAGGCACACAGGGGCTCTCCATACGTGACATGGTGTCCACTAACAATTGGAATTGTAAGTGGATACCATGTTGTGTATGGCGAGCCCCTGTGTGCCTAAACATTGGAGCTCCCCCACAAGTGACCCCATTTTGGAAACTAGACACCCCAATGAACTTATTTAGATGCATAGTGAGCACTTTGAAACCCCAGCTCCTTCACAAATTGATCCGTAAAAATGAAAAAAGTACTTTTTTTTTTTTTTCACAAAAAGTTTCTTTTTTCATTTTCACGGATTCATTTGTAAAGCACCTGGGGGTTGAAAGTGCTCACTATGCATGTAGATATGTTCCTTGGGGGGTCTAGTTTCCAAAATGGAGTCATTTGTCGGGGAGTTCCAATGTTTAGGCACACAGGGGCTCTCCATATGCGACATGGTGTCCACTAACAATTTGAAAGGAAAATTAGCTCCACTAGTTAGCAGACACCATGTCGCGTATGGAGAGCCCCTGTGTGCCTGAACATTGCAGCTCCCCCACAAGTGACCCCATTTTGGTAGTAACTGCAGGTTCCAAATGCTCACTATACCCCTAGATGTAATCCTTGAGGCGTCTAGTTTCCAAAATGGGGTCACTTGTGCGGGAGCTGCAATGTTTAGGCACACAGGGGCTCTCCATATGTGACATGGTGTCCGCTAACAATTGGAGTTAATTTTCCAAATTGTTAGCGGACACCAAGTCGCATATGGAGAGCCCCTGTGTGCCTAAACATTGGAGCACCCCCACAAGTGACCCCATTTTGGAAACTAGACCCCCCCAAATAACTTATCTAGATGCATAGTGAGCACTTTGAACCCTCTGGTGCTTCACGAAAAAAAATGAAAAAAGTACTTTTTTTTCCTTCACAAAAATTTTCATTTGTCCTCAATTTTTTCATTTTCACATGAGCAACAGGATAAAATGCATCCTAAAACTTGTTGGGCAATTTCTCCTGAGTACACCGATACCTCATATGTGGTCATAAACCACTTTTTTTTTGGGTGCACGGCAGGGCTCAGAAGGGAAGGAGAGCCATTTGACTTTTTGAATGGAAAATTAGCTCCAAAAGTCAAATCGCGCTTCCTCCCTTCTGAGCCCTGCAGTGTGCACAAACAGTGGTTTATGACCACGTATGAGGTATCGGTGAAAAAAAAAAAAGTACCGTACTTTGAAAAAAATTAAGGCTAAAAACATTTTTGTTGGAAAAATTAAAATTGCTTTAGTTCCTGTGAAGCACCTGAAGGGTTAATTATCTTCTTGAATGTAGTTTTGAGTAACTTGAGGGGTGCAGTTTTTGGAATGGTGTCATTTTTCGGTGTTTTCTGTAATGTACACCCCTCAAAGTCAATTTAAATGTGATGTGGTCACTAAAAAAATGGTTTTGGAAATTTTGCTGGAAAAATGAAAAATTGCTGATGAACTTTGAACCCTTATAACTTCCTACCCAAGAAAAATGTTTTTTTTTTTTTCCAAAATTGTGCTGATGTGAAGTAGACATGTGGGAAATGTTATTTATTAAAGGGAACCTGTCAGGTAGTTTATGCCCCTCCAGCTATCACTGTCTGTGGCTGTAGATTTATAATACCAGTCTAATCATCCCTGTCTGAGCTCATAGTGTAATGTGAAAGGTGAAAGAAAAGCATTTATACACTTACATTTCAGTCCCCACCTTGGAGGAAGGGGACTGTCTGGCAGGATAATAGTTAACTCACTTTTATTTTGGATAGTTAAAGGACCTGTGTGATGTAACGATCATGTGACCACAGTGGGCGGAGCTAAGCCAGCAAACATATTATGTTCTATGAGAATTTAGCTCCGCCTATTGTAGTCACATGGCTGTGACATCACATCAGGTCTCCCAACATGTTCTAGCACAAGGCTAAAATGTTAACTATTAACCTGCCAAACAGTCCTCGTCCTCCAAGCTAGGGACTGACTGCCTCATTACATAAGGAAATGTAAGTGTGTAAATGCTTTTTTTCACCTTTCACATTACACTATGAGCTCAGACAGGGATGATTAGAATAGTATTATGAAGCTGCAGCTACAGACAGTGATAACTGGAGAGGCATAAACTAGCTGACAGGTTCCCTTTAACTATTTTGTGTCACATAACTCTCCGGTTTAACAGAATAAAAATTTGAAAATTGTGAAATTTTCTAAATTTTTGCCACTTTTTTCATAAACGCAAAAAATTATCGACCTAAATTTACCACTAACATGAAGCCCAATGTGTCACGAAAAAACAATCTCAGAATCGCTAGGATCCGTTGCAGCGTTCCAGAGTTATTACCTCATAAAGGGACACTGGTCAGAATTACAAAAAACGGTCTGGTCATTAAGTGGGAGGTTCGGATTAATGCAGAAGTGAGTCTAAAGTCACTTCCAGAGCGAAGAGAACGGGTGGGGTGATAGACAGAGATGAGGGAGGAGATGTATGGGGGTGCTGCACTGTGAAGAGCTTTGTGGGTGAGAACAAGCAGTTTGAAATGGATCCTATAGTGTATAGGCAGCCAGTGTAATGACTGGCATAGAACAGAAGCGTCTGAGTAACGATTAGCTAGATAGGTAATCCTGGCTGCTGCATTAAGGATGGACTGGAGAAGGGACAGTCTAGTGCAGGGGAGGCCAATTAAGAGAGAATTACAATAGTCAATGCGGGAGTGAATCAGGGCCACAGTGAGTGTTTTTGTGGTTTCCAAGGTGAGAAAGGGGCGAATTCTGGAGATGTTCTTCAGGTGCAAGCGGCAAGAGCGGGCGAGAGATTGTATATATGGGGTGAAGGAAAGAGTCAAACATAACACCCAGACAGCGAGCCTGCTGACTAGGCACTATTGTGATGCCGCACACTGAGAGAGAGATGTCATATTTAGGGAGGTTAGTGGAGGGCGGGACCAGAAGTAGTTCAGTTTTGGAAAGATTAAGTTTCAGGTAGAGAGCGGACATGATATTGGAAACTGCGGTTAGACAGTCATCGTTGTTCTTTATTAGAGCGGGAGTAAGGTCAGGGGAAGAAGTGTATAGTTGTGTGTCATCAGCATAAAGATGGTACTGAAAACCAAATCTGCTGATGGTCTGTCCAATCGGGGCTATGTAGACAGAGAAGAGAAGAGGTCCAAGGACTGAACCCTGAGGGACTCCAATAGTGAGAGGAAGAGGGGAAGAAGTGGAGCCAGCAGATGATACACTGAAAGAGCGGTCAGAAAGATAGGAAGAGAACCAGGAGAGAGCAGTGTCCTTGATGCCGATGGAGTGCAGCATGGAGAGTAGGAGATGGTGGTCAACAGTGTCAAAGGCTGCAGAGAGATCAAGAAGGATAAGCAGAGAGTGGTGACAATTACGTTTTGCCGTCAGAAGGTCATTGGTCACTTTGGTGAGAGCAGTTTCAGTAGAATGTAGGGGGCGGAAACCAGACTGTAATGGGTCTAGAAGAGAGTGAGTGGAGAAGTAATGAGTGAGGGGGAGTAGAACAGGCGCTCCAGGAGTTTAGAGATGAAGGGGAGATTGGAGACTGGTCTCTAGTTGTTTGTGCAGGAAGGGTCGAGAGAAGATTTCTTTAATAAAGGAGTGATGATAGAGTGTTTGAAGGAGGAGGGGAAGATGCCAGAAGAGAGGGAGAGATTGAAGATTTTGATTAAGTGAGTGGTGACCACCGGAGAGAGAGACTGGAGTAGGTGTGAGGGGATGGGTCAGCAGTGCATGTGGTGGGACGAGAGGAAGAGAGGAGCCTGGAGACGACTTCTTCTGTGACCGGGTCAAAAGTAGTGAGTGAGCCGCAGGAAATGTGGGGAGAGGTAGGGGTAGCAGCAATTTGAAGTTGGGAGTTGATTTCCTGACAGATGTTTTCTATTTTCTCTGTGAAGTGGGAAGCCAAGTCATCAGCACAGAGGTCAGTGATGGGGGCCTGCACTTTAGGACTGAGGAGAGAGTGAAAGGTGTCAAAGAGTTTTTTTGAGTTGTTGGATAGTGAAGAGATCAAAGTGGTGAAGTAGGTTTGTTTGGCAAGGTGAGGGGCAGAATTGTAAGTTCTCAGCATAAATTTGTAGTGAATGAAGTTTTCTGGAGTGCGGCTTTTCCTCCATAGACGTTCAGCACTCATAGAGCATCGCTATAGGAATCAAGTTTGTGATGTGAGCCAGGGCTGTTTTACTCTGTGTTTGGAGGTTTTGAGGGTGAGGGGTGCCATTTGGTCCAGGGTCCTTCTGAGAGAGTCATTTAAGTGGTTGACTGCCAGATCGGGACAGGAAAATGAGGAGATTGGGGACAATGATGAATGTAGAGAGTCTGTGAATGTGTGAGGGTTTATGGCCTGTAGATTTCTGATTCTGTGATATGTAGGAATTTGCTGGGGTGGGCGAGGGTTAGTGAGTGTGAAGGAGAGAATGTTGTGGTCAGAGAGGGGAAGTTCTGAATTATCTAAGGAGGAGGTTGAGCAGAGCCGGACAAAGATCAGGTCAAGGGTGTGTCATTGAGGTTGAGAGCTGAGAGAGGCCAAGAGATGTGGTTAGAGATAGGAGCTGAAATGCAGATGAGGAGATAGGGCTGTTTGTGGGGATGTTGAAATCTCCCAGAATAAGGGTTGGTAATTTTGAGGACATGAAATGTGGCAGCCATGCAGAGAAATGGTAGAGGAATGGGTGGGTGACCCTGGGGGGCGGTATACCACCGCTACTCTAAGGGGGAGGGGATGGAAGAGCCTAATTGTGTGGACCTCAAAAGAGGGGAATGAGAGTGATGGAGCTGGGGGATGACCTGGAAAGTACATTGTGGGGACAGGAGTAAGCCAACTCCACCAACATGTCTGTTCCCAGGTCTCGGGGAATGCGAGAAATGCAAGCCGCCATAAGAAATAGCGGCCGGGGACACTGTGTCTGAATCCTGGATCCAGGTTTCAGTGAGGGCCAGCAGATTAAGGGAGTTAGTGAGAAAGTAGTTATGAATGAGTGGAAGTTTGTTACATACAGACCGTGGATTCCAGAGAGCACAATTAAAAGAGGGTGATGAAGGTGTACAGGTAATGTTTATAAGGTTGGTGGGGTTTCTATGTGTGGTGGGAGAGGGGTAGAAGTTGGTGGAGGGTGGACCAGGATTTGGAGAGATGTCCCCTGACAGAAGCAGCGGTAGAAAGAGGAAAGACAAACAGTCTCTTCTAGATCCACTACAGTCTGGTTTCCGCCTCCTACATTCTACAGAAACTGCACTTAAAGTGACCAATGACCTTCTGACAGCAATATGTAATAGTGACCATTCTATGCTTATTCTTCTTGACCTTTCTGCAGCATTTGACACTGTTGACCACCATCTCCTACTTGCGATGCTACACTCCATTAGCATAAAGGACACAGCTCTCTCCTGGTTCTTGTCCTTTCTTTCCAATGGCTCTTTCAGTGTATCATTTGCTGGCTCCACTTCCACTCTTCCTCTCACTATTGTGGGTCCCTCAGGGTTCGGCCCTTGGCCCTCTTCTCTCTGTACACAGCATCTATTGGGCAGACCATCACAATTTCAGAAAAAAACCTTTCTCAACTATATTCTTTTAACCCTGACCTACATTCCAAGGGCGGCCAAGTCCCCTTCCCAAGCCTGTTTCACTAAAGTGGGGGGTCCCCGCACACGTTGTCTGTACATAAGCTCAAAGGGAGAGAAGTCCAAACAATCAACCAACATTCCCAGCTTCTGCTTCAGGGTGCCGTTGAACCGTTCACAGACCATTCGTCTGTGGATGATACAGACTGGCCTTCAACTGTTGCACCTGGGTTTACCCACAGAGTAACTCCATCAGCTGCGACATGAATTAGGTCCCCCGGTCAGTGAGCATTTTTTGGAGAATACTCACTCGGGAGAAAATCTATGAAATTCGATGATGTGCAGGTTTACCAGGGGGGCTTTGGGGTGCCGCGCCACCTTTACCACTCTCTGACAGGTATCACACGAACGGCAGTAGGCGGGCACATCGGTTCCCAACTTAGGCCAGTAGAAATGATGGGAGAGCCTGGCCTTGGTCTTAGCGATCCATAAGTGTCCGGCCATCGGAATCTCATGTGCGATCCGCAACAACTCCGCCCTAAAAGGATAGGGTACCACTGTCGGTCCCTGGGCCACGCCTCCAGTGAGCTCTGCTGCACCGTTTCCAGTTATAGCTGTCCTTGGTCCCAGACCACCCGTTCGCGGTCCGAATCCGAGGAAGGCTGTGCAACCTGCTCCTTGAGAGCTTTCAGGCTGTCGTCAGCTTTTAACGTTCCCTGTAACCCCTGACCAGACAGAATAGACGAGACTGCCACGTCCTCCGTCAGTTCCTTGGGACCTGTTTCCTGGTCTCTGTCTGACTCCCTAGCCACTTGGTCTGAAGGGGGGAAGCCATTGGACCTTTGCAAGGGTCCATGGGCTCCGGCACTGCCCCCTCAGTCAACCCTCTGAGGACAAAAGGTCCTTGTGCACTGGCTGGTCATGGCCAGAGGCCTTGTCACACCTCACCTTGTCTTACTTCTCCACCTCACCTGCCAGCTCTATGTGTGCTGTGTTGTGTGGAGTGTCAGTGTATGCAGGACTGTCGGCTCACTTGGTCCCCTGCATTACCTGGCCCCAGTCCTGGTGGGGGCAAAGGAGGGGGCCGCCCCCTGCATTCTGGAGGCCGGGGAAACAGGGGCAGTATTGGTCTTACCCCCTTCTCCAGGTGTTGTTGCTGGTCTTCCTGGTCTCAAGTACTCATTTGTTGGTGTATTCATCCGCCAGGGCAGCTGTATCACAGGCCCCCTTAGATTTACGGTCACGGATGAACTACTGGAGGTCCTCGGGGCAGCGCCACAGGAATTGTTCCATGAAAAACAACTCCTGGATCTCCTGGCCATTGCTATGCTCCAATCTCTTGGTCCAGTAATCAGCTGCTCTCAGGAGGTCCCACGTGTGGTCGGTCCAGGTATCCTTTGGACCCTGCTGCAGGCTTCAAGAACTTCTTGCGGTAAAACTCTGGGGTGAGGTTGAACTGCTGGATCAGGGCCCGCTTGATGCTCTCATAATCCTCCTCTCCCTCGGCAGGTAAGTCTCAAAGATTCTCAGGGGCCAGATGGTGCTGCTTGCAAGTCTGCTCAAAAGCCAGCAGAAAGGAATCCAAGTATCCATCCTTTTCCAGAAGGGGAAATTCTTCAACTCGCTCCTTCGGTGGCTTCTTCTTCTAGTTGGCTGGCGGGGGTGATAAAGTCCTGAGCTGTGCCAACTCCAGCTGATACTGGAGCTCTGTGTGTCGCTCTTCAGAAGGTCTCGTAGGTGCCCTGGTCTCCAGCCTTCGAGACAAGGGCAGCTTGATGAAGAACATCCGAGCCAGTCAGGCTGGGGAACAAGCAGGTGGTGAAGTGCCCACTGCAGGGCTGAAGACGGGGAATGCTCAGCCCCCTGTGGAGTTGAATATCGGCGATTGGCTCCTTGAGGACCCAGGGATGGATTCCTCTTTGCCTAGTTCAACATTGTCTCCACCACCTCTTCCATATCAACCTCAAGAAGTGCCCTCTGCAGCATTTAGGGCGGCCTATCATTCTGCCTAATTAAAGTCATTTAGACATAGGATATATACTATTTCTCTGGACATAATTGTCAAACTCCACCAGACCCAAAAGCTCTACATAATATAGCCGGTGGCATCTTAGGCTGGGATCCGATCCGTGGCTGTCCGCTTGAGCCAGACAGCCCCGGACCGGATCAGCACACAGAACTGGAGGGCTAATTTGCCCTCTGGTGTGCAGTCGCACGCAGCTGTTCCTGCTGATAGGTCAGGACCGCGGCTCGCGGGGAGATAGTTACGGTCCTGACCTATCAGCGGCGGCAGCTGCACACGGGACCGGAGGGCAAATTAACCCTCCAGTTCTGTGTGCTGATCTGGTCCGGGGCTGTCTGGCTCAATCGGATAGCCATGGATCGGATCCCAGACGTAGTGTGAAGCCACCCTTATTCCTCATTTCCTCAGGATGGCTGGACCATCAGTGCAAATAAGCTCATATACTTTGTAGCACCCCCACCTCATTGGAGATTGTAAGCTCTTACGAGCAGAGCCGTCATCATTTTTGCTTTAATTATTGTATTTTCCATGTGTCTTATGACTGCTTATCTGTATATGAATCTATGAATTGCAAAGACCTGTCCCTCATCCTTGTACACGACCCCCCCCATCCTGGTATATATAACCTTATTCTGATATGTGTGTGCCCCATTCTGGCATATATATGTCCCCCATCCTGACATATCGATGTCTGGAGAAGCGTGCACTGCTTTAAGGTATTTTGTGCTGTGTGTATATATGTATATATATAGTACAAATGGAACAGCACTATAATAACAGTTCAGGTGCAAGCCTTCCTACCATCACCATGATATTGGATATAGCAGAACACATGCACTTCCTTTACTGTGGTACAAATGTGGATTTTAATTTAATCCACATTTTTACCACAGTAAGGGAAGTGCTGCTGTCCATTTGTTCTGTTATGTGTGTATGTGTGTATATCTATTATATAAAACCCGAAGGCCACTTCCGCCCAAAATCCGCTTCCGCTTCCGTGATGGCCTCCCTCCTGTGTCAAACACACCGGAACCGGAAGCACCAGACCCACAGAGCCCCAGCCACCGGCCCTGCACAGAGCCCCGTCTGCGCCCACCCACATCCGCCCCACAGCCCTGCTGCCCCATCACCCCCCTGCCTGTCACCATAGCCATCCTCCACTGCCCGCGCTCCCCGCCTGTCACAACACTTCCCCCCGCTGCCCCATCACCCCCCTGCCTGTCACCATAGCCGCCCTCCACTCTCCGGTCACCCCCCCACTCTCCGGTCACCCCCCCGCCTCTTACCACAGCTCCCTCCAGCCAGCCACGATCTCTATTCATGGGGCTTGAGGACCTCTGATGACGTCACGATGATGGGTGGAGTCACATATCACATGACCGTGACGTCATCAAAGGTCCTGTCCCGATCTCACCTACTCTGCCTATTCATCCCCCTGCGCTGCACACTGACCCACGATCTCCTCACCCCCGCTCTGCCCACCCACCCCCACACTGACCACTGACCCTCACTCTGCCCCTGACCCCCACACTGACCCCCACTCTGACCACCCACCCCCACACTGACCACTGACCCCCACTCTGCCCCTGACGCCCACTCTGACCACCCACCCCCACACTGACCACTGACCCCCACTCTGCCCCTGACCCCCACTCTGACCACCCACCCCCACACTGACCACTGACCCCCACTCTGCCCCTGACCCCCACTCTGACCACTCACCCCCTCTCTGCCCCCCTCACCCCCACTCTGCCCCTGCTCTGCCCACTGACCCCCACTCTGACCACTGGCCCCCCTACTCTTCCCCCTGACCCCCTCTCTGCCCCCTCACCCCCACTCTGCCCACTGACCCCCACTCTGCCCCTGCTCTGCCCACTGACCCCCACTCTGACCACTGGCCCCCACTCTGCCCACTCACCCCCAAACTCTGCCCACTCACCCCCCTACTCTTCCCCCTGAACCCCTCTCTGCCCCTGACCCCCACTCTGACCACTCACCCCCCAACTCTGCCCCCTCACCCTCTCTCTGCCCCCCTCACCCCCACTCTGCCCCTGCTCTGCCCACTGACCCCCACTCTGACCACTGGCCCCCACTCTGACCACTCACCCCCAAACTCTGCCCACTCACCCCCCTACTCTTCCCCCTGACCCCCTCTCTGCCCCCTCACCCCCACTCTGCCCCCTCACCCCCACTCTGCCCACTGACCCCCACTCTGCCCACTGACCCTGCTCTGCCCACTGACCCCCACTCTGACCCTGCCCACTCACCCCCACTCTGACCACTGACCCCAACTCTGCCCACTCACCCCCCAACTCTGCCCACTCACCCCCCAACTCTGCCCACTCACCCCCCAACTCTGCCCACTCACCCCCTCTGCCCCCCTCACCCCCACTCTGCCCCTGCTCTGCCCACTGACCCCCACTCTGACCACTGACCCCCACTCTGACCACTCACCCCCAAACTCTGCCCACTCACCCCCTCTCTGCCCCCTCACCCACATTCTGCCCACTCACCCCCTCTCTGCTCACTCACCCCCTCTCTGTCCACTCACCCACCATTATGCCCACTGACCATGCTCTGCCCACTCACCCTGCTCGCCCCATTGACCCCTCACACTGGCCACTCATCCTGCTCTGCCTACTCACCCCCCACTGACCCCTCACACTGACCCTGCTCTGCCCACTGACCCCTCACTGACCCTGCTCTGCCCACTCACCCTCCTCAGCCCACTGACCCCTCACACTGCCCACTGACCCTCCTCTGCCCACTGAACATGCTCTGCCCACTGACCCCTCAATGCCCACTCACCCTGCTCTGCCCACTGACCCCTCACACACCCCACTGACCCTGCTCTGCCCACTCACCCCTCACACTGACCCTGCTCTGCCCACTCACCCCTCACACTGCCCACTGACCCCTCACACTGCCCACTCACGCCTCACACTGCCCACTGAACATGCTATGCCCACTTACCCCTCACACTGCCCACTGACCATGCTCTGGCCACTGACCCCTCACACTGCCTACTGACCCTGCTCTGCTCATTTACTCCCGCTCTGCCCACTCACCCCCGCTCTGCCCACTCGCCCCTGCTTTTACCACTCACCCTGGCCTGCCCACTGACCACCCTCTGTTCACTCACCCCCCGCTCTGCCCTTTCACCATGCCCACTGACCCCTGCTCTGCCAACTGACCGTGCCCACTCACCCATGCTCTACCCACTCACCCTTCTCTGCCCACTCACTGTGCCCACTGACCGCCGCTCTGCCCACTAACCCCTGTTCTGCCCACTGACTGTGCCCAATAACCCTTGCTATGCCCACTAAACCCTGCTCTGCCCACTCACCCCCGCTCTCCCCGCTGACCCCTGCTCTGCTCACTGACTGTGCCCACTCACCCCTCCTCTGCCCACTCACCCCTGCTCTACCCACTGATTTTTCCCACTAACCCCTGCTGTGCCTACTGACTGTGCCCACTGACCCCTGCTCTGCCCAATCACTCTGCCCATTAACCCCTGCTCTGACCACTGACCCCCGCTATGACCCTGCTCTGACCACTGATGCCCCAATCCTGCTCACTGACCATGCTCTGCCCATTCACCCCCCACTCTGCCCACTCACCCCCGCTCTGCCCTCTGACCCTGCTCTGCCTACCTACCCCCCCCCCCTCTGGCTACTGACCATGCCCACTGACCCCAGCTCTGCCCACAGACCCCAGCTCTGCCTACTGACCCTGCTCTGACTACTGATTATGCCCACTGACCCCTGCTCTGCCCAATGACTCTGCCCACTAACCCCTGCTCTTCCCACTCATCCCCCACTCTGCCCACTGACCCCCGCTTTGCCCACTCACCCCCAGCAGATCGGTTTCACAGCCAACGACAGCTCCTGTCCTGCCACCTACAAGACGGGTGGAGCGAGCCGCCGCAGGGTAAGTATCCTCACTGAGGTTTTTTTATTTTTATTATCACCATGAAGGGGAGGGGGGTGTGCAGCCCCAGAGGGAGGGCGGCCGCAGAGACTGGAGGCCCAGAGGGACGGGTGCTGCGGGGAGCGGAAGGGGTCAGGAGGAGCGCCTCCATCCTGCCCCCCCTATCCATCCTGCCCCCCCTATCCATCCTGCCCCCCAACACCATCCTGCCCCCCCGACTCCATCCCGCACCCCCACCACCATCCTCACCCCCCGCCAACATCCTGCCCCGCCCCCTACATCCTCCCCCCTCCCCCACCACCATCCTGCCCTGCCATCTCCATCCTGCCCTGCCGCCTCCATCCTGCCCTGCCTTCTCCATCCTGCCTCGCTCTGTCCATCCTGCGCCACTCACCTCCATCCTGCCCCTCCGTCTCCATCCTGCCCCTCCGTCTCCATCCTGCCCCTCCGTCTCCATCCTGCCCCTCCGTCTCCATCCTGCCCCTCCGTCTCCATCCTGCCCCTCCGTCTCCATCCTGCCCCTCCGTCTCCATCCTGCCCCTCCGTCTCCATCCTGCTCCGCCCCCTCCATCCTGCTCCGCCCCCTCCATCCTGCTCCGCCCCCTCCATCCTGCTCCGCCCCCTCCATCCTGCTCCGCCCCCTCCATCCTGCTCCGCCCCCTCCATCCTGCTCCGCCCCCTCCATCCTGCTCCCCCACCCCATCCTGCTCCGCAACCCACCATCCTGCCCCCTTGCACCTTCCTGCCCCCCTTGCACCTTCCTGCCCTGCTCACTCCATCCTGCCCCGCTCGCTCCATCCTGCCCCGCTCGCTCCATCCTGCCCCGCTCGCTCCATCCTGCCCCGCTCGCTCCATCCTGCCCCGCTCGCTCCATCCTGCCCCGCTCGCTCCATCCTGCCCCGCTCGCTCCATCCTGCCCTGCTCGCTCCATCCTCACCCCCGCTGTTCTTGCTCCCCCGCCTCCATCCTGCCCTCACGCTTACTCATCCTGCCCCGCTTGCTCCATTCTGCTCATCTGCCTCCATCCTGCTCCTCCCGCTCCATCCTGCTCAATCCTGCCCCTTCGGCTTCATCCTGCTCCTCCGCCTCCATCCTGCCCCGCTCAATCCATCCTGCCCCCCGCTCTTCTTGCTCCCCCGCCTCCATCCTGCCCCGCTCGCTCCATCCTGCCCCCCCGCCTCCATCCTGCCCCCCCCACCTCCATCCTGCCCCCCCGCCTCCATCCTGTTGCCCCGCCTCCATCCTGTTGCCCCGCCTCCATCCTGTTGCCCCGCCTCCATCCTCTTGCCCCGCCTCCATCCTGTTGCCCCGCCTCCATCCTGTTGCCCCGCCTCCATCCTGTTGCCCCGCCTCCATACTCTTTCCCCACTCGCTCCATTCTGCCCCCCCAACACAATCCTGCCCCCCCTCACCTCCTCAGCTGATTGCTTGCCCAGGCAACTACAGGTCCTAAAGGCCTGTAGGACCTACAAGGCGGAGGCGGAGCGAGCCGCCGGACAGGTGAGTATCCTCACTGAGGATTTTTTTATTTTTACTGTGGACGACCGGGGACCAGGAGGAGTGGGGGACCGCTGTCACCGCAGTATTGCCATATACCAGAGTGCTGCTATACATGTGCTATAATGTACTGCCATATACCATAGTGCTGCTATACATGTACTGTAATGTACCGCCATATACCATAGCACTGCTATACATGTACTGTAATGTACCGCCATATACCATAGTGCTGCTATACATGTGCTATAATGTACCACCATATACTATAGTGCTGCTATACATGTACTGTAATGTACCGCCATATACTATAGTGCTGCTATACATTTA
>JARQOC010002250.1:0-27932 GCA_033576535.1 Allobates femoralis
ATATATGCTTGTTTTGTTCTTGTTGGAAAAAATGTACATAATGTAGAATGTAAAAGGCATTGTTACAAATGCACGGTGCACGGATGTCACACAGGCGGCACGTGGACACTAGGCAAGGGAAAAATAACACTCATATAGCACTCGCATGATATATGGAATGACACTTGCATGCATGTCACTCACACAAAGGCATAGCTAGGGAGAGCTGGTGGGGTATATGCCCTGGGCACAGCTGTCAGGCCGCCTGATGTGCCAGTCCACATTCTCCCCTGGTGGCTGCGTTTTGCCATCCCCCGTAGTGGGAATTGGCTGTTCTCTGATCCTTCTGTCAAGTTGACAGTGGCTCAGGGGTGCGGTGTGCCGTCTCCCTGTGATTAATTGTCTTAATACCATGGACAATTTTTGCTATATTTGTAGGGAAGTGACATTTTCTAACCAGAAGAAAAGTATCACTTCTCAGGTGAAGAAGACATATCATCCATACTTCAGATGCAAGCTAGGCGACCAATACAAGAATTGAGCAATGCATCTATGCTGTGAATACATCGGATAGGGACTGCTCTGACAAGGGTTACCGTGAAGAGGTAGAGCAGCTTAGTATACATTTTTTGCAAAAAAAGTATCAACAAAATACCCCTTTTTTACTACTTTTTTTAGCAGCACTTGCTTTTTACTGTTTTTCTTTACAACAGAGTATTTTTTCACGTTTGTTTGACTGTTTTTGTGCTTCAGTCTTTTGGTGGTGTGAACGCTGTCCTACAGACATATTCACTGTGTGCATGACTCATGAGTTATTTTTCTGTCTTTTTTAAGCTGTGCTACATGTGCAACACAGCCTTCTTCTAGCGTCTACAAACTTTCCCAGGAATTTAAGGGCAGAAAGCTAACCTACAACAAACTAGTAGAAGACATGATGATGCTGTATCAGAAACTTGGCTGCAATATGTCTCTTAAGATCCACTCAAAGAGGACCTGCTGTCACCCCCCCATTTATGTGAATCTAAGTGCAGCACTCAATGCAGCATGCATACTGCATTAAGGCAAGGGGTCCCCCATGTGTGTGTGGGGCTTGAACCCCGAGATATAGGCTTTGTTAAAATTACAATTAGAAGCCATGGAGGCAGGCCCTCTCTGTTCCGCCTTGTTTACAGGCCTTTGCCGCCTCCCTCCTGCCAGTCAGTTCTTCCTCGCCTGTGCCTCCTTATGCTGCTTGACGCAGAGCGAGGTATCACTTCTCCTCCTGTCCCGCCTCTTGTGTGATGTCCTCTCCTTTCCCCACCCTTCTCCGTGTTATGCTGTATAAATGGAGCAGGGTGGGAATCCTACGCTTGTGCAGAAGCCTTCCTCAAGCTTGTTATCAGAAGCCCTGCTTGAGGAGGGTTTCTGCGCAAACACAGGATTCCCACCCTGCTCCGTGCATACAACATAACACGGAGCAGGGCGGGGAAAGGAGAGGACGTCACAGCAGGAGTGGGACAGGCTGCCAGGACCGCAAGAAGTGATACCTCGCTCTGCGCCTGCGTCATGCAGAACAAGGAGGTGCAGGCAAGGAAGAAATGACTGGCAGGAGGAAAGTGGTGAGGGCATGTAAACAAGGCAGAATAGAGACGCAGGGAGCGTGAAATGCAGCCATGGAACGAGGGCCTGCCTCCATGGCTTCTAACTGTAAGTTTATCAAATCCTATATCTCGGGTTACAAGCCCCACACACACATGGGGGACCCCTTGCCTGAATTCAGTGCTGCACTTAGATTCACATGCATGTGGGGGGGGAGGAGACAGGTCCTCTTTAATCCTTCATCTCCATCTGGATTTTTTTCCTGACAACTGTGGTATCATTACTGATGACCACAGCGAACGTTTTTTCAAGAAATCAGAACAATGAAAGAAAGATTCGAGTAAAAATGGTCCACTGGACACTCCCCTGAGGTGCTCCCAAAACACAGTCATCGTCTATACATTATAGCCCCTCATTTATAGCGGCCACTACAGGTGAAGTGTGGAATTACATAGAAAGGGAGCTGCTTTTTTTCAGTATCTTATCACTGTGACTTATAGATGGAGGGTCTTCAGAACTCTACCCTGTATGATAATATGACCTAATAATACACAAAAATGAAAATCAAACTACATTCTTCTGGACAAAAGAAAACTGTAGAGCAGTATAGTGAAGAGTCAAATAAATATTAAATAAGAATAACTTCTGTATTGACCCAAAATATTTTCCACTGGTCCAAAAATATGAAGATGTTGGAAAATTATATCCTTGTAGAGCCAATGACTAACAATGTAATTGAAAGTGGCTGCGGGCCAAGCTTCTGGAAACATAATTTTACTCTACAAAGGATTGGAAATTCACAGTTAAATGAAAATATAATCTGAAATCTGACGAAGTAATGAGAAAAATGTGTCATGTATATACAGCTCTACATACTATATAATATTGCACTTATGGGAGAGAAAATAGTTACTATAAAACTACAACCCTGTTCAAGAATATAATTGCTATAATGCTGCCCTCTATTTATAAGAATATATCTACTATAATACTGCTCCTATGTACAAGAGTATAACTACTATAATACTGCCCCTATGTACGAGAATATAAATTCTATATACTGCCTATATACAAGAATATAACTACTATAATACTGCTCCCTATATACAAGAATATAACTACTATAATACTGTCCCTATGTACAAGAATATAACTACTATAATACTGCCCCTATGTACAAGAATATAACTACTATAATACTGCCCCTATGTGCAAGAATATAACTTCTATAATACTGCCCCTATGTGCAAGAATATAACTTCTATATATGCCCTATGAACAAGAATAACTACTATAATACGGTGCCATACGAACAGGAATATAACTACTAAGCCCTCTTCGTCGAAAGGAAGCTTGACATGACACCATAACAGAGGATCAACTCTCCTCCCTTCTGTCACAGTCACACCTCACCACCTGTGCCCTCGACCCATTCCACTCCCACCTCATCCCGAACCTAACCACAGTCATCATCCCTGCCCTAACCCACCTCTTCAACTTATAACTCACTGCCGGCATCTTCCCCTCAACCTTCAAACATTCCCTGATCACACCCATCCTCAAAAAACCCTACCTCGATCCAGCAGCTGTTTCTGTAGTTTCTAACTATCGCCCCATATCTCTTCTCCCCTTCACCTCTAAATACATGAACAACACTTCCATTCTGAACTCTCCTCCCACCTCTTCTCTTGTCCCCTTTTTGACCGCCTACAATCCGGCTTCCAAACCCATAACTCTACCGAAACAACCCTAACCAAAGTCACCACTGACCGCCAAGAGCAAGCAACACTACTCCGTCCTACTCCTCACAAACTATCCACCACCTTCAACATTGTAGACTATTCCCTCCCACTACAGATTCTGGAATCTCTTGGCATCACTGACTTAGCCCTCTCCTGGATCTCCTCATATCTAACGGACCGGACTTTCACTGTCACCCATTCCCACATCTCCTCTTCGTCCTACCCTCTATCTGTCGGTGTCCACCAAGGCTCGGTTCTGGGACCCTACTCTTCTCCATCTACACCCTCAGCCTAGGACAACTCATTGAGTCCCAAGACCTTCAGTATCATCTCTACACCGACGACACCCAGATCTATCTATTTGGGCCTGATATCAACTCCCTATTATCCAAAATTCCACAATGCCTGTCCACCATCTCCTCCTTCTTCTCTGCTGGCTTTCTCAAACTGAACTGAGTTCATCGTCTTACCCCCAAGTCGCTCTCCCTCTCTACAAGAACTATCCATCAATGTCAACGACTGCTCACTCTCCCTGATACCCCACGCCAAGTGCCTCGGAGTAATCTTCGACTCTTCCCTCTCCTACAAGCCTCACATCCAAGCCCTCGCCAACCCCTCCAACTGCAGCTCAAAAACATTTCCCGGATTCACACTTTCCTTGACCATGACACAGCTAAAACACTTGTTTATGCTGTCATCATCTCTTGCCTTGACTACTGCAACCTCCTGCTAACCGGCCTCCCAGCTACCTCCCTCGCAACTCTCCAATCTATTCTAAACTTCGCTGCCTGACTAATCCACCTGTCTCCCCGCTACTCCCTGGTCTCTTCCCTCTGCTAAGCCCTTCACTGGCTCCCCACTTCTCAGAGATCCCACTTCAAAACTCTAACCATGACATACAAAGCCATCCACAACCTGTCCCCTCCATACATCTCTGACATGGTCTCCCGATACCTACCCTCACGCAATACCTCCCATACTACCCTCACCTGTGTTCCTCCCAAGAGCTCCTTCTCTACTCCCCTCTTATTTCCTCCTCTCACAACTGCATACAAGATTTCCCCCGTGCATCCGCTATACTCTGGAACTCTGTCCCCCAACACATCAGGCACTCGCCTACCCTGGGAACCTTCAAAAGAAACCTGAAGACTCATGTAGCACCCTGTGGTACAGGTAGCCACAGGAACACCTAGTGCATGGAGGGATTTTCACGTCAGGTGCCCTTACACACACCCCAGGCCTGTAGGGGAGCTCCACTTGCTGCCTTAGGCAAGATCCCCTATAAATACAGGTGCTGGGGCGGAGTTAGTTAGTCTTTGCAGTACGGAGCAGTACTGTGAAGACAATCTGGTAGCGGACCCGTACTAGGCCCGTACCAGAGGAAGCCTAGCCAGAGTGAGGAACCTGAGAGTGAGGGTCAGAAGCAAGGCGAGAGTAACAGAGTGGGGGCAGAGGAACTATACCGGTTCACCCCAGGAAGCAACCCGGACACCGGAGTCCGAGTCTGCTAAGGAGCACTTAGCCCAGCAGAATACACCGGTTCACCAAGGAGACTCCAGTCTCTCGGACACCTGTATCAGCAACCAACACAAGAGCCAGGAACCGCAAGGGGAAGATAAAGCCAGCGGCAGTCCATAGAAGGTTCTTAGTAACCACTATACTGGTGAGAGACACAGAGGAGGCCAGGCCAAGTTTTACACAGGTCAGGGCTCCAACACAAGTAAGACAGGGACAAGGAGGTCTTACAAATCACTCACTGTGGAAATCCTGAAATAAAACATCAGTAAAAGGTATGGAAAACTACTCCCAGTGTGTGTGTGTCAGTTCTTACAGCCCTGATCCTGTCCGACACAGAGACTGTAGAGACATCCTGCTTGCAGAGTCACCTCCCTGTGCCAAAACCTATTCCCTCATCACTGCCCCAGGGACCCCGCTCTACCTACATGGAGCATCACCATCAGGCTGCCCATCCATCATCCCCGGAGGTCTGCAGCAGCGCTGGTGGCATCACCAGACACCGTAGGTGTTGTCACAAACTATTCAACAAAATCCTTTTATTTTCCAAAATTCCCCTTTTTAAGCGACCACCAGGGCCACGGACCCGGGTATCGAACGCCCGTGACAATTCCCCGTCAGCATGGTTACTGGTTAGATGAAGCCATTTATTGTCACACAACTGTGCTTTCTCTTTTTCAATCATAATGACAACTAAAAACATTCAAATGACCCTGATCAAAAGTTCACATACCCCAGTTCTTAATACCGTGTATTGCCCCCTTAACATCAATGACAGCTTGAAGTCTTTTGTGGTAGTTGGATGAGGCTCTTTATTTCCTCAGATGGTAAAGCTGCCCATTGTTCTTGGCAAAAAGCCTCCAGTTCCTGTAAATTCCTGGGCTTTCTAGCATGAACTGCGCTTTGCTTGAGTTCTCCCCAGAGTGGCCCAATGATATTGAGGTCAGGAAACTGAAATGGCCACTCCAGAACCTTCACTTTGTTGTGCTGTAGCCAATGACAGGTCGACTTGGCCTTGTGTTTTGGATCGTTGTCATTTTGGAACGTCCAAGTACATCCCATGCGCAGCTTCCGGCTGATAAGTGCACATTTGCCACCAGTATTTGCTGATAACGTGCTGCATTCATCTTTCCTTCAACTTTGACCAAGTTTCCTGGGCCTTTGTAGCTCACACATCCCCACATCATCAGTGATCCACCTCCGTGCTTTACAGTAGGAATGGTGCTACTTTCATCCTAGGCCTTTGACACCTGTCCAAATGTAATGTTTATGGTTGTGGCCAAAAAGTTCAATTTACCTTGTTCCAGATATTTGGAGGCTTGTCTCTATGCTGTTTGGTGTATTGTAGGTGAGATACTTTGTGGCATTTGTGCAGTAATGGCTTTCTTCTGGTGACTCGACCATGCAGCCCATTTTAATTCAAGTTTCTTATTGTGCATCTTGAAACAGCCACACTGCTAGTTTTCAGTGCATCTCGAACAATTTTCCTGGCAGTTGTGGCCAAAATTTTAATTGGTCTACCTGATCATGGTTTGGTTTTTACAGAGCCCCTGATTTTCCATTTTTCAATTACTGTTTGAACACTGCTGACTGGCATTAGGATAAGTGCACATCATCAGGTGCATGCTCGTTTAGCAGCAATGGTTTTTTTAGGTGCAAAAACGCATAAAACGCGGTAAAAACGCATGCGTTTTTGCACCCACAGACTAGTATAGGAAAAACGCATGCAAACAAAATGCATTGCAAAATGCGACATTTAATGCATGTGTTTTACCGCGTTTTGGCACCTGAAAAAACGCATTACTGCCAAATGCAGCAAAAACATAATTTTCAAAAGGCCCTTATCAATTCCTTGGATATCTTTTTGTATCCCATTCCTGTTTTATACACTTCAATATATTTTCGCATAGATCTATTGACAATTCTGTTGCTCTCCCCATGACTCACAATCCAGAAACGTCAGTGGCTGGATGAGAGATGCAAGAGTCTGTCTGGATCCCAGAAACTCATTCAGCTTTTATGCACACACTGATTACAAGCAAACAGGTCACAGGTGAGGATGTTACCTTTATTAGCCATTAAAACCCATTTGTGTCAACTTCTGTACATATTATCAGGCCAACTTTTGATCAGGGTCATTTGGATGTTTTTGGTTGTCATTAAGATTTAAAAAGAGAAAACACAGTAGTTTGACAGTAAATAGCTTCACCCAACCACTAACCATGAGTGGAAAAAAAGGTTTTAGTGTTATCATTCATATTCTCTGAAAAAAAGAAAGCAAAACATTGCCAGGGTATGTAAACTTTTGAGCACAACTGTATGTATAAGAGCATAACTACAATACTGTACAGGTGCAGGGGTTGCAATTGTCCCCGGGTCCTGGAGCCTTGGAGGCCCCAAAAGTCCCTATGGCCTATAGATGAGATTATTGCTATTATGGTGTGTTTACACGTCCCGATATCGGCGTCCAACTCCGACCAAAAGTCACGTGGTTCGTGCGTTGGACCCGATATCGTTTGTGCGTTGTATGGTATAAATGTCCAATACGATGCACGAACGATGTCAAACCGATATCGGGGCTCGAATGAGCGTGCTATTCAACAGCCCGATATTGGATGGAGGTTGGAGCCGGATCGTGCTGTGTAAATGCCCAACTACGATGTGCAGTACAACGTCCCCTATCCTCTCCATGTTAAATAGTCGTTCCTGGGTCAGCCGTACAAGGGGGGCGTAGACATCGTAGAGACGTTGTATGCCGATATCGCGCTGTGTAACATCTCCTATGCGATCTTGGAATTCTGGCCAGAAAAAGCGCGCTCCAGCGCCGTTGGATACAATATCGGACGACGTTGGGACGTGTAAACCCACCATTAAAGATTTGCAATAATTGGGGCCCCGTTGGAGCTTTTGCATCTGAGTCCATGAGCTTCAAGTTACACCACTGAATATAACTACTATAATACTGCCCCTATTACAAGAATATAACTACTACTAGATGGTGGCCCGATTCTAATGCATCGGGTATTCCTAGAATATGTATGTAGTTTACATACTGTGACTGACAAAACTTGTTCAGTCAACGTGAGTCAACTACACCGCTCCTCCGTCTCTCCTCCTGTCCCCACTCCTCCTGTCACCGCTCCTCTGTCTCTCCTCCTGTCACCGCTCCTCCTCTCCCCGTTGCTCCATCTTCCTCCTGTTACCGCTCCTCCTGTCATCGCTCCTCTGTCTCATCTCCTGTCACCGCTCCTCCTGTCCCTGCTCCTTCTATCACCACTCCTCCTGTCACCATTCCTCCTGTCCCCGCTCCTCTTGTCACCTTCCTCCATCTCTCCTCCTGTAACTGCTCCTCGTGTCCCTGCTCCTCCATCTCTCTGTCACTGCTCTTCCTGTTCCCGCTCCTCCGTCTCTCTTCCTGTCACCGCCTCCTTCACGCTCCTCTCCTCCTCCTTCACTGCTCCTCCATCTCTCCTCCTGTCACTGCTCCTCCTGTCACCGCTCCTCCATGTCACCTCCTGTCATCGCTCCTCCTGTCACCGCTCCTCCGTCTCTCCTCCTGTCACTGCTCCTCCGTCTCTCCTCCTGTCACCACTCTTCCTGTCACCGCTTCTCCTGTCACCGCTTCTCCTGTCCTCACTCCTCTGTTTCTTCTCCTGTCCTCGCTCCTCCGTCTCTCCTCCTGTTCCTGCTCCTCCTATCTCTCTTCCTTCACTCTCCTTCATGTCACCGCTCCTCCTGTCCCCTCTCCTCCGTCTTTCCTTCTGTCACGGCTTATCCTGTGACTGCTCCTCCTGTCCCTGATCCTCCGTCTCTCCTCCTGCCCCAAGCTCCTTCTGTCACCGCTCCTCCGTCTTTCCTCCTGTCATCACTCCTCCTGTTCCCGCTCCTCCATCTCTCCTCTTGTCACCGCTCCTCCAGTCCCTGCTCCTACGTCTCTCCTCTTGTCACACGCTCCTTCGTCTCTCCTCCTGTCATCTCCTCCTCCATCTTTCCTTCCCTGTCACGGCTTATCCTGTGACTGCTCCTCCTGCCCTGTGCTCCTCCTGCCCCACGCTCTTCCTGCCCCTGCTCCCCCTGTCACCGCTCCTCCGTCTTTCCTAATGTCACCACTCCTCCTGTCCCGCTCCTCCGTCTCTCCTCCTGTCACCGCTCCTCCAGTCCCTGCTCCTATGTCTCTCCTCCTTGTCCAACTGCTTCTCCTGTCACCGCTCCTCCATCCTCTCCTCCTGTCACCGCTCTTCCTGTCCCCGCTCATCCATCTCTCCTCCTGTCCCCTCGTCTCCTGTCACCGCTCCTCCTGTCCCTTGTCCTCCGTCTCTCCTCCTGTCACCGCTCCTCCTGTCCCCCTCTCCTCTGTCTTTCCTTTGTCACGCTTATCCTGTGACCGCTCCTCCTGTCCCGCTCCTCCGTCTCTCCTCTGTCCCTGCTCCTCCGTTCTCCTCCGCCTCCCGCTCCTCCTGCCCCCTGCTCCTCCTGTCACCTGCTCCTCCGTTCTCTACTCCTGTCACCGCTCCTCCAGTCCCTGCTCCTATGTCTCTCCTCTTGTCACCACTCCTTCATCTCTCCTCCTGTCACCCGCTTCTCCTTTCACCGCTCCTCCATCTCTACTCCTGTCACCGCTCTTCCTGTCCCCGCTCATCCATCTCTCCTCCTGTCCCCGCTCCTTCGTCTCTCCTCCTGTCACCGCTCCTCCTGTCCCCGCTCCTGACTCTCCTCCTGTCACCGTCCTCCATCTCTACTCCTGTCACCGCTCTTCCTGTCCCAGCTCATCCATCTCTTCTCCTGTCCCCGCGTCTCCTGTCACCGCTCCTCCTGTCCCTGTTCCTCTGTCTCTCCTCCTGTCACCGCTCCTCCTGTCCCCTCTCCTCTGTCTTTCCTTCTGTCACGGCTTATCCTGTGACCGCTCCTCCTGTCCCCGCTCCTCCGTCTCTCCTCCTGTCCCCGCTCCTTTGTCTCTCCTCCTGTCACCGCTCCTCTGTCTCTCCTCCTGTCACCCTCCTCCTGTCCCTGCTCCTGCGTCTTTCCTTCTGTCAGTGCATATCCTGTGACTACTCTTCCTGTCCTCGCTCCTCTGTCTCCCCTCCTGTCCCGGTCCTCTGTCTCTCTTCCTGTCAGCGCACCTCCTGTCCCCGATCCTCCGTCTCTCCTCCTTTCACTGCCCCTCCTCTGTTCCTCCTCCTGCCCCACGCTCCTCCTGACCCCCCGCTCCTCAGGTCCCGCTCCCAGCCCCACTCCTCCTGGCCCCCGCAGTGAGGATACTCACCCGTCCACCAGCTCGCTCGACCTCTGATGCGTCTTGTGGCTCCCAGGGCAGGACCTGTCGTTGCCTGGGAAACTGCAGTTAGGGGTCATGTGACCGATCAGCTGATCGGTTTCCCAGGCAATGACAGGTCCTCAAGCCCTGTAGGAGCTAGAAGAGCATCGGAGTTGGAGCGAGCCGGCGGACAGGTGAGTATCCTCAGTGAGGATTTTTTTATTTTTACCATGGAGGAGCGGGGCCTAAAAAGCGCTAGACCTGAGGAGCACGAGCAGGGCAGCAGAACGGGGCCATGAGGAGCGGTGACCATGAGGAGCGGGGGACCATGGAGAGCGGGGCCTGAGAAGCAGGCACCAGCAGGACGGGGGCTTTGAGGAGCACGGGCAGCAGGAGCGCTGTCTCTGTGTAACGCTGGCTCGCCGTAGACCTCTGTACATGAGCCGAATTATTAATTCGTGCGGCTGTTTTGCATATGCTTCGCTCATTGGTTGCCGTGGCTGGCGGCGACCAATAAGCGCTGGCGCGCGATTTCGGCCTCAGACAGACACGATTAGGCAATTATATAGTAGATAATACTGCTCCTATGTACAAGAATTTAACCACTATAATACTGCCCCTATGTACAAAAATATCTTATATATAATTGCCTTGTGGTCATTTCCGTCCGGTTGTAACGCTATGTCACTTCCGGTGGCCACAAGGCAATTATACACCCACTTGGGTGCAACAATATGGCGTCCGCTGGCGGTAGTGCTGCCTGCCATACACTACCGCCAGCGGAACCCCAGCACCGGCACCCCGACCACCATCCGCCCCTCTCTGTTGTCACCCTGGCTGGCTTTACTGATGCCGGCTGCTGAAGGCTTCAGGAACACGCTCTCAGTCTGTGGAGCAGGTCATGTGACAGGGCAGCTATGTGATGTCACAAAGCCCGTCCTGTCACATGACCGCTGCACAGACTGATAGTGTGTTCCTGAAGCCTTCAACAGCCGGCATCGGTAAAGCAGCCAGGATGACAACAGAGGGGGCAGGGGAAGCCGCCCAGGGGACAACAGAGGGTGCGAGGGGGAGCCAGGCAGGAGTGACAACAGAGTGGGGCGAGGGAGAGCTGGCCAGGGTGACAACAGAGAGGGGAGCCGGCCAGGGGTGACAACAGAGGGGCGAGGGGGAGCCGGTCAGGGGTGAGCCAAGCAGGCGTGAGAATGCAGGGGGTGAGGGGGAGCCAGGCATGGTTGAGAACGCAGGAGGCAGGGGGGAACCGGCCAGGGGTGAGAACGCAGGGGGCGAGGGGGGAGCCAGCCAGGATGAGAACGACGGGGGCGAGGAGGGAGCCGGCCAGGGTGAGACACCACGGGGTAGGGGCAGCCAGCCAGGGTGAGAACGCAGGGTGGACCGCCAGGGGTGAGAACGCAGCGGGGTGAGGGGGAGCAGCAGCCAGGGGTGAGAACGGGCAGGGGAGCCAGGCGGGTAGAAAGCAGGGGTGAGGGGAAGCCGGCAGGTGAGAACGCAGGGGCATGGGGGAGCCAGGCAGGTTGAGAACGCAGAGGGCAGGGGGAACCGGCCAGGGTGAGAACGCAGGGGCGAGGGGGAGCCAGCCAGGATGAGAACGCACGGGGCGAGGAGGACAGGGCTGGAGTGAGAACGCATGCAGGGGGGAGCCAGGCAGGGGTGAGAATGGAGTGGGCCAGGGGAGGACGCAGCACAGGGGAGACCTACGCACAGGGGACACAGGAGGATAGCCATAGAGCAGGGGAATAGCCACAGACACAGAACAGGGGATAGCTCAGACCAGGGGACACAGTGAGACAGGCAGGGACACGGGGAGAGGCAGAGATGCACAGGGGTGAGAAAGAGACAGCACACACGGGGAGAACACAGCGCACATGGTAGCACACAGCGCACACGGGAGAGCACAGGCACACGGAGAGACACAGGACACGGGAGACAGGCACATGGGAGAGAACGCACACGGGGAACCAGGCATGGGAGACAGCGCACGAGGGAGAGACAACCGCACAGGGGAGTGATCCGCACAGGAGAGACAGCGCACAGGGGAGACTGGCACATGGGGACAGAGACAGTGACACGGGCGACAGACACAACCGCACACGGGGAAACATGCATGGGAGACAGCACAGAACAAGACACACACGACACCACTGAGCATAGACCAGGACCAACTAGTATATAAACCTCCACGACAGAAAATGCATAATACGCCTATAACAAGAATAAGATAAGCCCCATGAAACATGACTCATAAATCAATTCAAGGGAAAAGGTAACTAGTGTAACCGGTGTAATTCTTCTATCCAAAGTCCTTATTGGTGCATAATCATAAAAGCATCACTGGACCCATGCAGGGGACCGCTAGAACGTGTTTCGAGGAAAAAACCCTCTTGGTCGTTAGCAAGTTTGTACAAGAATATAACTACTATAATACTCTCCTCTATGTACAAGAATATAACTACTATAATACTACTCCTACAGTGTTGGCCAAAAATATTGACACCCCTGAGATTCTGTCAAATAATACTCAGTTTCTTCCTGAAAATGATTGCAATCACAAATTCTTTGGTATTATTATCTTCATTTAATTTGTCTTCAATGAAAAAAACACAAAAAGAATTGTCCTAAAGCCAAATTGGATATAATTCCACACCAAACATAAAAAAGGGAGTGGACAAAAGTATTGGCACTGTTAGAATAATCATGTGATGCTTCTCTAATTTGTGTAATTAACAGCACCTGTAACTTATCTGTGGCACCTAACAGGTGTTGGCAATAACTAAATCACACTTGCAGCCAGTTGACATGGATTAAAGTTGACTCAACCTCTGTCCTGTGTCCTTGTGTGTACCACATTGAGCATGGAGAAAAGAAAAAGACCCAAGAACTGTCTGAGGACTTGAGAAACCAAATTGTGAGGAAGCATGAGCAATCTCAAGGCTACAAGTCCATCTCCAAAGACCTGAATGTTCCTGTGTCTACGTGCGCAGTGTCATCAAGAAGTTTAAAGCCCATGGCACTGTGGCTAACCTCCCTAGATGTGAATGGAAAAGAAAAATTGACAAGAGATTTCAACGCAAGATTTTGCGGATAGTGGATAAAGAACGTTGACTAACATCCAAACAAGTTCAAGCTGCCCTGCAGTCCGTGGGTACAACTGTGTCAACCCATACTATCCGTCGGCGTATGAATGAAAAGGGACTGTATGGTAGGAGACCCAGGAAGACCCCACTTCTTACCCCGAGACATAAAAAAGCCAGGCTGGAGTTTGCCAAAACTTACCTGAGAAAGTCTAAAACGTTTTGGAAGAATGTTCTCTCTTTTTGGGCAAAGGCATCAACATAGAGTTTACAGGAGAAAAAAAGAGGCATTCAAAGAAAAGAACACGGTCCCTACAGTCAAACATGGCGGAGGTTGCCTGATGTTTTGGGGTTGCTTTGCTGCCTTTGGCACTGGACTGCTTGACCGTGTGCATGGCTTTATGAAGTCTGAAGACTACCAACAAATTTTGCAGCATAATGTAGGGCCCATTGTGAGAAAGCTGGGTCTCCCTCAGAGGTCATGGGTCTTCCAGCAGGACAATGACCCAAAACACACTATAAAAAGCACTAGAAATGGTTTGAGAGAAAGCACTGGAGACTTCTAAGGTGGCCAACAATGAGTGCCGACCTGAATCCCATAGAACACCTGTGGAGAGATCTAAAAATGGCAGTTTGGAGAAGGCACCATTCAAATATCAGGGACCTGGAGCAATTTGCCAAAGAAGAATGGTCTAAAATTCCAGCAGAGCTGGTTACCGGAAGCGGTTGATCGCAGTTATTTTGGCAAAAGGTTGTGCAACCAAGTATTAGGCTGAGGGTGCCAATACTTTGTCTGGCCCATTTTTGGAGTTTTGTGTCAAATGATCAATGTTTTGCTTTTTGCTTCATTCTCTTTTGTGTTTTTTCATTGAAGACAAATTAAATGAAGATAATAATACCAAAGAATTTGTGATTGCAATCATTTTCAGGAAGAAACTGAGTATTATCTGACAGAATTGCAGGGTGTCAATACTTTTGGCCAACACTGTATATACAAGAACATAACTACTATACTAAAAAATGCCCAATCTGCACCCCCGCCCCACCAAAAAAAAAAACACTCAATCCAAACCTGCACCTCCCAAAAAAGCTCCCATCCCCCAAACCTGTATACCTGTCCCCCACAACCTCCCCATACCTGCACCCTGACCCTCCCCCAAAAAACACTCCCTCAAACCCACATACCCAAACCCCTCCCCAAATCTGCTCCCCCCCACACACCCAAACCTGAGCCCCCACAAACCCCCCACCTTCTCCTTCCCTCCCAATTCCCAATCTAGGAACCTAAAAAAAGTGAAATATAGTCCAGCATAACTGCTGTGAAAATGCTAGATAAGGCAAATTCATGAAGCTAATGTAGAATGTAACAGAAGAAATGAGACATAGCAAAACGTCTTAGGCTGGCTTCAGACTTGCGGACCCTCCGCAGCGTCCTGCGGAGGAGATCCGCAAGCTGAACGCAGCCCTTATGCTTAGAATGAGAACGCACGGTGTCGCGTTCCTGGTGCGGAGGAGTGTGAGATTTGTGCGCGGGCATCCGCCTGCGTACAAATCACATATTGCAGTGAATGAGAGCGCACGGTAATGCGCAGATGTGCGCAGCACCGTGCATTCTCATTCTAAGCATAGGGGCTGCGTTCAGCTTGCGGATCTCCTCCGCAGGATGCTGCGGAGGGTCCACAAGTCTGAAGCCAGCCTTAGGAGTATCTGAAAATGGACAAACTTAGCTGATGTATTGGCCAATGCATGGGAGCCTGATAACCAATGACAAGGTGTTCTCCTATATCGGGTACCTAACCTAAAATTCCTCTAAATCCTATTAAAATCTGCATGTGTGGGCAGTTTGGAACCTTTGTTTACTCTCTACAATAGCTTCGTATATGTACTTGTCATGCCGCCGTTGGACTCGGTGGCTGGTGTTCCTGCCCAGGCCGCTGGAGGCGCCGGGTTCCTTCAGCTGGTGGTGTCGGAGATAGGAGGGCTATGTCCTCATATGGACCTGCTCCTTTGACACCTGCTTCTGTCGCTGGGCATCGCCGTATTTCTCCTGTGGGTGATGTTGGTACCAGAAGAGAGGGTCCTGCAGAGGCGTCTGGTATGCGCAGGCTTCGTTCTTCTGTCAGAAGTGGGGTGGTTGGTACCAGTCGTGCATCACCATCTAGCCTGGTTCTAGGGGCGGTCTGGATGAGATCATCAGGCTGTGAGCTCCAGCCTATGGGAGGTAACCGCGCCCTTCAAATACCTTGGAGCCTGTCCTGTAGGCCGCCACATATAGTCTTGGTTTCCCCTGCGATCTAGTATGTGTTTGTATTATGACTCTGACCTTTGCCTGGATTTTTGACCCTTCTACAGCCTGACGATTTGGTACCTTAGCTGCCCTCCTGGTATTGACCCTGACTCCTGACTACACTTTGGGGTCTTATTTAATATTCCCTTCCTGGCGACCTTCCTGCTCCGGTCCGCTGCTCATTATAGGAAACTACCTCCTGGGCTCCGCTGTAATTCCAGATCCCTGTATAGGGGTAAAGGGTCTCGGAGTTTCTCGGGGTGCTGTCTTGCTAGCAGCTCAGCCTCGCAGTGGATGGTTGTCTCGGTGCTTTATCTTGCATCCAGTATTTTTACTAGACCGTGTTTCCCTTTTTTTTGTGTCCCAGATTGCAGCTGTATACTTCCTAATAAATGTGTTTTTTCAGCTGACACCTGTTCACATTGCTGGTGTCGCCGGTCAGTTTTTCATATACAGCTAATATCCCTATGCACATAGGTAGGGGTGTTGTATTATGTTGGTTTCTATTGTAGTACTGCAGAATATGTTAATGCTTTATAAATAACACATTACATCCTATACACTGTATGTATAGTAATTGATCTCGGTGGAGTATCCATCATTTCCCTCTTGAAAAATTAAAGTGAACAGTAAGGCGCGGCGGCTGAGGCTGCGTCATTGTGATGCACACAGTGGTGTCCTCTGTACGTGGCCATGGATTGTGCTGCGCGAGCAGATCCGTGTTCATTCATAGAGAAGAGCTGAATACGATTTACATAACATTGTAGACGTCTCCACGCTGTCCCGGCAGTCACGTCCTCTCACGTCTTCCTCTGGGGAATCTCATGTCATTGAAGAACGGTCCAAGCTGAGGTCTAGGTGATCGCGCCCTTGTATTCTGTCCCTGGTGCATCTGTTACTATATGAGATGAAAGAGACGTTGATGTAGGGGGTGATGCGTGGACACGTAGTAGTCCGGGCTCTTGTCACGTATGGTCAGATTATGGATTTGTCTGTAAGATTTATAGAGGAACATTGTATGCTCGGAGATACAATAGTAAACATTGGCGCTTAGTTATCGTGTCCTCCTAGAATAATTTAGGGAGGAAGCTATGCAGAAAGTGTGAATGAATACGCAGCCTATTTGTTATGCTGCAAGTTGATTTTCATTAAGTTCCGAACTGGCTATTATGGAACTATTATAATCATATTACGGTACGAGCGCTATGGGTGATGTTCCGTCACTGCCATCTAGTGGATATTTTATTTGCTACATGAAAGAGATTTCACCATCACTGTTTATGGGATTGGACAAATTGCAAGGTCATAGCTGTAAGCAGGGGTGTAACTACAACAGGTGCAGGGGTTGCAATCGCACCCGAGCCCTGGAGCCTAGGGGGCCCCAAAAGTCCCTTTGTCCTATGGAAAAAACTAATGCTATTAAAGATTTGCAAATATTGGGGGCCCCGTTGGAGATTTCGAATTGGGGCCCATGAGCTCCAAGTTACATCACTGGCTGTGGGGGACAAAAGTCACAACTAGTCCCAGCCTGAATTAGAACAGAGGAACTGAGCCCAAAACTGTGAGCATAAAAGAGAGGAGGGCAGACAATGACTCCATGATCAAGTGATGGCTCCAGAGACCCCTGCAAGTCCTTGTGGGTGCAGTACCCCTCCGTGGTGTCCCAACCAGTGGGGCGCCACATGTGTTTCTTGTGTGTGTTGTCTGTGTGTATATCTGTGTGTGTCTGTGTGTATATCTTCTGTGTGTGTGTGTCTGTCTGTGCCTCCTGAAAATGGAGCAAGAACAAAACACAACCAGATGACGCATTTTTTTTGCAAAAAAAGGATCTGTTTTTAGTGCAGAAACTGCACCAAAAAGGGTTCAACAAAAATAGAGCACAGACACTCGTGTGAATGAGGCCTTATTCCCACGATTCCCCTATTCCCCATATTCGATTCCGAGTGTACCTTTCTGTAATCTATACGTAAGACAATCCTCACCATCAGAGGCTCTAGTGAATACCCAGAAGTCACTTACTTACGCCCCTCTAGGGTAAGCCCGGCCCATGGCACAGTGGGTCCGCACCCACCAGCATTACAGGTATGGTGCATTATCTTTCTGCAATAAGGTAAACAGCTGTGAGGGCGGTAGTCAGGGGAGAGGGCTTCCTCCTGGTGTCCGCACCCCGGCCATCCCCACAGAGCAAATGGGGTTTTCGTTGCAGAGGTCTTGGCTGGGGATAAGAGTTGTGTGGTGGAGGCCATGTCTTTCAAGTGGCAGCATCTCATCGATGTCTTGAGCGAATCAGACCCTGGCGGGGAACATCATCCTGACCCACTCCAGGGCCGTGAGGTACCCGATTTCGGGCGTTGATTTACTGGGGGATGTCACGGGCGGCCTGTGCCCGGAACGTGGCCCTGGCACTTGGTAAAAAGGGGTTTTAAAAATAAAAATAGAAGAGTTTGTGGCGCTACCTACGGTATGCGATAATGGTACCGGCGCTGCTGCAGACCTCTGGGAACGATGTTGAGACAGCTAGTTGGTAACGCTCTCTGTAGGTGGAACGGGTTGCCTGGGGCAGTAATGGAAGAATGGAGAACTCACACAGGGAGGCGGCTCGTCATGTGGAACTGCAGGCTGACAGTCTCTGAGGGCAGGAGTATGGCTCCTCCGGCATAGGATAATAAACACACTACACAGTCTTTGTCTCTGAACTGGGTTTTACTGGTGACTCTGGCAGCAAACAGTTCTTTACACAGTCCACTGGTATTGCTGGCCGGGGTAGTCACCAGGGGCTTATGACGTTTCTCTGGGGAACCTCTGTGATGTCCCTACTTTTCCTCTCATCAGTCCTTACTGCGCTCTCCTCTTTCCCTCATTCTGGAGTCTAATGCCCTCGGAGCCTCCTTCGGGAGTCTATCGCCTCTGGACCTCAACTTGGATTCTATCGCTCTCTGGCCTCCATGACCCTAGACGGGGGCCATAGGGGGCCTTAGGGAATTATGCTGGGGTTGCTGCGACCTCTAAAGAAGTATGTGCCGTCTGGTTCTGCGGCTCGGGATTAAACGCCTGCACCGCCTCGGAGCCGGTCCTCCGGTTTGGACTGGATCCCTCCGTCCAGGAGACATACCGGCACGGATTCGGGTGCACCTCAACACCCTAGGATCATCTTCGTTCCTGAGCCACCTCTACTGAGGGGCCCGCCGCTGCGGTTTTCACAGGGTTCCCCTCCAATGACTTTTTCCTGACTGACTAACTTTCCCATTCTCCACTGTACCACCTAAGCTCCTCCCACCGGGACCGGATTCCTAGCAACAGATTAACCTATTGGTCCCCTGACCTAAGGTGTGTGGATGAATATGGTGAGGGTCCCCTATTGACATCCCAGTCCCCAGGGATACTACACACTCTGGTCTGGGTGCAGTATCCCTCCGTGGCGTCCCGACCAGTGGGGCGCCACAATCTGATTTCTCAAGTACCTGTCCAGACTGTTCTTGTGGAAATGCTAGACTGTTCAGACAGCGGGGGTAGGGGAGTCACCATGTCTCTAGTGAAGTGTCATTCATTCACATAAGCTGACGAAGGTTCCGCATTGAAAGGTGGATCTCTGGCGCGTTGTGATGGATGCTTACTCTTGTCATGGAAAGGAAGGGACCCTGCTTACTGTTCTTCCACCAGCACAATCTCTAGGTTTGGGGCCATTTGTCTGTACCTAGCTTTTCAGTCTTTTGGTCAAGAATAGCAGTTGTTTCGAAGAACTTCACTCTACCACACATTAGTTTACTGTTTCAGAGTAACATTTTCACCCACTAACTGCAGCCTGTAATTATAAATCGAACTGCACATCTGACTTTTCACATCACTACACTACTAACTGAACTATGATGGATCTCTCCTCTAAGTCTATAGGTTGTTCCTCCCCAGTGGGCTGATCCTACTACGTAACAACTGTAATAGCTGAACAAGCTGTCTAACTTACTATGCACTATTCTATATAAATTATTCCTATCTTAAGTGCTACGTCACATATTATCCTTATGTCTCACCATGGACGAGGGTGCATCCGGATAAAGTGTATGACAGTGGCTCCCAGATCAATGGTATCTGGCAAACAACATGAAACTACAAACAGGAGGAAAACAGGGAGGATAATTACAATGGGGAGGACGCAACTCCTAAAGAACGGGGGAAAGGAAGACCTCATGCACTCACCTTTAATTGTGCCCTGATCTCCCTGATGTCCCCATATGGGTTCTTTCAACCTGTCGCCGAGCAGGATACCTTGTCCCTCACTGGCCCTGATTTTAACCGTCACCTTAGAAATTGTCGGCCTTAGCCCAACCCCTGTACTCCCTAGTACCAACAAGGTAAGGAAGACAGAGAGGGGAAACACCAACACAACTTCATGACTGCTGCCACTCTCCTGGGCAGCAGACAACTTTGCAACGGTGAGCTCTCCAGAATTGTTTATCCACCCCAGGCAACTTCGCTAGGAATGACGTTCATTCACCAGCAAGGAATGATGGATCATGTGGCCATATAAAGGAGATGGGAGTGATCACAAAGTAGCCTCACCTGGTAGAGCACCTAGGAGCTTTGCTAGCAGGAGAAACTGACATTAACTCCTGCACTGCCAAATGAAAGAAACATGTTTATTATAAAGTCTCAATAAAGGAATGAGACTCAGGTCCCAAACTTGTCCCAGGTCTCCAAGGTGCAGAAGACAAACATGACACCTATACTCTACATATAAACATATTATGTACACTGCTACATCACATGACACTACATTATATACACAGAAATATGGCTTGCAGCATTTTTGTGTCCGGGGTGAAAAATCAGCCCAAATTGGATCCTCCCGATCCGGGGCAATCCGGCGCTCCCTAACATGGGAGTCTATGGCGCTGGATTGCCCCAATCCAGGAGGATCCGGGAACTGGACGCCGGCTTCTGAAGTTCAGCGTGAGCTACGCTGAACTTCAACACCAGGGAGCTGTCCCCTGTGAAGTGGTTCAGCACCATTTCAGCAGAGGACAGCTACCTCAGCTGCGCTCTACAGCTACAAACAGGACCGGAGGGCATATTAGTCCACCGGTTCTATTTGTCCGGAGCTGTCAGGCTGGGTCCGGTGCCTCCTGCAAAGCACAAGACACAGCCTGACAGCCGATAAAACGTGGTATGAAGCCAGCCTAAGAGGAAGGGCACTCCCTATAATTGAGGGCAGTTGACACATGAGCAGGTTAGTTCAAGTAGGTTGCATCCGGCAGTGAGTACACCTTAACGTTGGTGGATGGCTTTATACCTTTTTGCAAAACTATGTACTAAGCACCCTATTTTTAGTGGCACTAGCCTTTTTATTTAATTAATTATTACAGGGTATTTTAACTCGTTTGTACATACTTTTTCCGTAACGTTTAGTTCTGGTGGTCAGTGTGAACATGCTCCTACAGGCATGTTCACTTAAGTTTGCTCTGGCTCAGTGTTTTGTATATAATACAATGTGGTTGGTGTCTTCAGGGCAGGAACATACGAGCAATGTCCACCCTCTTACACACCTTATCAATCATGAACCAATATATTTGGTTAGCCACAATGCTTAGGATAACACTACTGTCGAACCATCAGTCCACAGATATCAGACGACCTAGGACGTGCCAATAAAACATTCCCTAGACCATCCACCTGCCTCACCCTGAGCTGTTTAAACTTGACAGGAAGAGGTTCACCGATTCAACGGCTTCTCAAAATTGTGGCCCTAGTATTGTGGTGCAATAGAAATCTGAATTCATCTGTCCAGATTATGTTTTCTCAGTGCTCAGTGATTAAATACCTGCTGTCTGTTTCCCTTCTGTTTCATTTAGATGCATTGGAACTGGTTATCTGGTGTTATTGCCTATCAATCCTAAGGAACGAGGAGTTGTGGCATTCAGTCACTTTAGTTGGACAATAGAGTTGTATCTGGTGTCAATTTTTGGTTCCCCAGTTTTATTACAATGTGGGATGTTTCACCTAGAGATGTGAACCCTCAAAGCCAGCAGAGCAGGTGGACAGATGGCGTAGTTGTAGTAAGTCAATCCAGTTGGGTAAACGGAGGCTGTTGTGGCAAGATGAAAACATGGAAGAGTAGATCCAAATGGAATGAAGCAATGGAAAGATTTAAAGAGTTTTGCCTATTAAAGAGTCAGATGTTGATGTGTTCAGTATTCAAAGGATGAATAAGAACCTGCAATGACTCCCAAACAGGTCATACAAAAAAGTGGGAGGATTGGTGGTGATGTTGTCATTGTTCTCTCCCAACGAGTGAAATACCAGGATATGAAGTTACATGATATCAGAATAAACATTCATGTGTCACATCGCGTCATTAAACCAACGCTCCACCTGATTAATACATCACATGGTCAAGCGCCTCTAGTCAATGTTCCCAACTCCTGTTTATGTGATCGGAATGTCATGCCGAAGTGTGTTACTAACTCACACCTGTAATGTCCAGAAGACATTTATAATAAACAAAAGTATGGGGTAAAAAATCTAAATGAGTCAACATGGTGATAAAAATAATAACTTGATCATTGTTATGGGGGTTTCATTTTTATAGACTTCAGTGTGTTTAGTAATTAAAGAACCCGCAACATAATTCTGCCAGTCAGAAAGATTGGACAATGACAAGTCTATAGCTTTCTTTGATTAGTTTAAAAGAAATCAGAATATTGCGGTAAAGAAAAATTAGTTTATGTCACTATTTTCTGTGACCCATAACTTTCTCAGTTGATGGAGCCGAGTGAATGATCAATCAAGAAAGAAACATATTGCTTTGACAATGTAAATTACGGTATCTTCAATTGTTCTATTGACTTATGAAAATCTTTCAATCTATAAATAAAAACGGATCAAGCCTTTTATTATTTGTTGTAGTTAAAGAATATTTTTGTATTATTTTTACTTTGGCAATAAACCTCCCGGTTTCAATCTTTGATGCCTTCATTTGTTTTCTACACAATTAATTTTTCTCTATAAAAATTTTAATATCACGTCAAGACCCTCTGCTTTTATTCCCGATTAATGACCCACTTAACTCCATGTCACGACCCTCCTATTTCTTCATCACGACCCTCTTCTTTCTTCATCACGACCCTCTTATTTATTCATCACGACCCCTCCTATTTCATCACGACCCTCCTATTTCTTCATCACGACCCTCCTAGTCTTCATCACGACCCTCCTATTTCTTCATCACGATCCTCCTATTTCTTCATCACACCCCTCCTATTTCTTCATCATGACCCTCCTATTTCTTCATCACGACCCCTCCTATTTCTTCATCACGACCCTCCTATGTCTTCATCACGACCCTCTCCTATTTTCTTCATCACGACCCCTCCTATGTTCTTCATCACGACCCTCCTGTTTCTTCATCACGACCCTCCTGTTTCTTCATCACGACCCCTCCTATTTCTTCATCACGACCCTCCTATTTCTTCATCACGACCCTCCTATTTCTTCATCACGACCCTCCTATTTCTTCATCACGACCCTCCTATTTCTTCATCACGACCCTCCTATTTCTTCATCACGACCCTCCTATTTCTTCATCACGACCCTCCTATTTCTTCATCACGACCCTCCTATTTCTTCATCACACCCTCCTATTCTTCATCACGACCCTCCTTTTCTTCATCACGACCCTCTATTGTCTTCATCAGACCCTCTGTTTCTTCATCACGACCCTCCTATTTCTTCATCACGACCCCTCCTATTTCTTCATCACGATCCATTTTTCTCCTATTTTCTTCATCACAGACCCTCTCTATTTCTTCATCAGACCCTCCTATTTCTTCATCACGACCCTCCTATTTCTTCATCACGACCTCCTATTTCTTCATCACGACCCTCTTATTTCTTCATCACGACCCTCCTATTTCTTCATCACGACCCTCCTATTTCTTCATCACGACCCTCCTATTTCTTCATCACGACCCCTCCTATTTCTTCATCACGACCTCCTATTTCTTCATCACAACCCCTCCTATTTCTTCATCAGACCCTCCTATTTCTTCATCACGACCCTCCTATTTCTTCATCACGACCCTCCTATTTCTTCATCACGAACCCTCCTATTTCTTCATCACGACCCTCCTATTTCTTCATCACGACCCTCCTATGTTCTTCATCACGACCCTCCTGTTTCTTCATCACGACCCTCCTATTTCTTCATCACGACCCTCCTATTTCTTCATCACGACCTCCTATTTCTTCATCACACCCTCCTATTTCTTCATCAACCCTCCTATTTCTTCATCACGACCCCCTATTTCTTCATCACGACCCTCCTATTCTTCATCACACCCCTCCTATTTCTTCATCACGACCCTCCTATGTCTTCATCACGACCTCTATGTCTTCATCACGACCTCTTTTTCTTCATCACGACCCTCCTATTTCTTCATCACACCCTCCTAGTTTTCATTCATCAACGACCTATTTCTTCATCACGACCCCTCCTATTTCTTCATCATGACCCTCCTATTTCTTCATCAGACCCTCTATTTCTTCATCACGACCCTCCTATTCTTCATCACGACCCTCCTATTTCTTCATCACGACCCCTCCTATGTCTTCATCACGACCCTCCTGTTTCTTCATCACGGCCCCTCCTTTTCTTCATCACGACCCTCCTATTTCTTCATCACGACCTCCTATTTCTTCATCACGACCCTCTTATTTCTTCATCACGACCCTCCTATTTCTTCATCACACCTCCCCTATTTCTTCATCACACCCCTATTTCTTCATCACGACCCTCCTATTTCTTCATCACGACCCTCCTATTTCTTCATCACGACTCTTATTTCTTCATCACAACCCTCCTTATTTCTTCATCACGACCCTCCTATTTCTTCATCACGACCCTCCTATTTCCTCATCACGGCCCTCCTATTTCTTCATCACGGCCCTTGTATTTTTTCATCACGACTCTCCTAGTTCTTCATCACGACCCTATTTCTTCATCATGACCCTCCTATTTCTTCATCACAACTCCCAGGTTCTTCATCACGACCCCTCTATTTCTTCATCACAGTCCCCCTAGTTCTTCATCACAACTCTTGTATTTCTTCATCACGACCCTCTAGTTTTAACACTTTGTCACATTCCACTTATTTCCCTCACCAGGACCCTTTGTTTCCTCATCACAACCCTTTTGTTTTATTTCAGTTCATAGGCACCATTGAAGATGATTTCAAAATTGTCCCATTTGCTTTGTGTTCTTTTAGCATTGAGGGTAATGTCCCAGATTTTGGCAATTAGCCTTTCTTATATTTAGTATTTTTGCAGCTTCCCTATTAAACAACGTATTAATACATAAAAACTCATTTAGTAGTTAGTATTACCTAAGTTAGTAACAACCAATTCATTTTGCAATCTGTCTGGTCTATTAAAAATGAGCTAAAAAGTGCATCAAATGATATCAGCACATTTTAATGCCTAATGTCATAGATGGCAATGGTGGATGAGCGGAGTTGGAGCAGTGATCAAATCAATGAAGAGGTCCGGTTGGAGCAGAGATGGCAGTGATAGGCTAAAAAAAATCTGGAAAGCTAGTCTGACCCTCTAGCCTTGGGTTTCCTAGCAGACCCTGGTCCCAGAATTACCTCTAAAGGTGAGGATGTCTGGGCCACCACCCTTGCCCTGCTCATGACCAGTCCTGGGCTAACTCCCCCTCACCTCCCCCCGGCAATAGAAGCAGCCACTCCCAAAAGATGACTCACTCAAAGGTATACACTTCTGGAAGACTTCAGCAATACTGCACAGCCTCCAAACAGCTCAAGGTTCCACCTGGCATCACGGAACACTGGCGTGTCACCAATGCAGCCACCTCTTTATATGGAACACTGGTATGTCACAAGGTGGCTGCACCTGGAATTACAGAACACAAGCATGTCACTGATGTGGCCACGACCTTCCGGGAACATTGTTGTGTCAGAATGCCTGCTGACCTCACAATGAGGCCTCTGTCTATAAATCTAGCTGTCTGGCAGTGGCTATGCCAGTCAAGAGAAGAGACTGGTCAGGCAAACATCAGCTGACTGGCTCTTTGGCTGGCTTGCTGGATACCTAGCTGGCTTGCTGGTTGACTAGTTGTCTAAGGAGCTGGTTATCTAGCTACTTGACCAACTGGCTAGGTAGACAGCTGGCTGGCTAACCAGCTGGCTGGTTGGTTAGCTTGCTTGCTGGTTAGCTTTACAGTCTGGATGGCTAGAGGGTTGGCTGTCTGGCTAGATGGCTAGTTGGCTGGCTAATTAGCTGGTTGTCTAGCAAGCTGGCTGGTTGGCTAGCTGCCTGGTTAGTTGGCTGGTGGGCTCGCTAATTGAAAGGATAGCTATCTTGCGGTCTAGCTAGCTAGCTAGTTGACTAGCTGGCTGGCTAGCTAGCTGCCTGGTTAGATATCTGGCTGGCTAAATGAATAGCTAGCTGGCTGGATATCTGCCTATCTACTGAGTGGCTGGCCTGTTTGATGGCTGGCTTGCTGACAAGCTAGCAGCTGGCTGATGGTCTGGCTGTATAGGGAGCTGGCTAGCTGGTTGGCTAGTTGGCTGGCTAGCTGTCTAATTGTCTAGCAAGCAATCTGGCTGGCTTACTGGTTGGCAAGCTGTCTGGGTGGTTAGCTGCCTTGGTAGCAGACAAGCAGGTGGGCAGGCTTGCTAGCTAGATGGCTAGCTGGCTGTTTGTATGGCTAGCTAGGGGTCTACCTGGTTGACTAACTGGCTGGCTGGTCAGTTTTCTGGTTGGTTAGCTAGATCTCTTGCTGGTTGGCATGCTGGCTGGCTGGCTAGCTATCATGCCGGCTAGATGGATAGCTAGCTGGCTGGCTAGCTTGCTGGCTGACACGCTAGTTGCTGGCCAGATGCTAACTGTCTGGTTTGCTAGCCGTCTGTCTTCCTGGTTGGCTACCGGGCAGGCTAGCTGGCTAACTGATTGGCTAGTTGGCTGGTTCATTAGCTAGCTGGCTGCCCAGCTAGCTGGCTGGTTGCAAGCTGGTTTGCTAGCTGGATGGATGTACGGTTTTCTAGCTGGCCAGATGTCTTGCTAACTAGAATGATGGCTGACCAGATAGCTGGCTGCTGACTGGCTAGCTAGTTTGATGACTGGCTTGCTGGTTGGCTGGCTGGCTAACAGTCTGCCTGTTTAGGGAGCTGGCTTGCTAGCTAATTGGTTAGCTTACTGAGTGGCTAGCAAGCTGTCCGGCTGACTAGCTGGCTGGTTGGTAGGAAAACTGTCTGGATGATTAGCTACCTTGCTAGAAGACTAGCAGGTGGATGGGCATGCTAGTTGGATGGCTAGCTGGCTGTCCGTATGGCTATGTAGCTGGTTACATTGGTTGACTAGCTGGCTGGCTATCGTTTTCATTGTGGCCAAAAAGTTTGATTTTGGTTTCATCTGACCAGAGCACTTTATTCCACATGTTATGTGTCTCCCAGTTGCTTGTGACAAACTTCAAACAAGACTTTTTATGGATATCTTTGAGAAATTGCTTTCTTCATTGCCGCTCTTCCATAAAAGCCCTTTATTTGTGCATTGTACAACTGATTGTTGTCCTATGGACAGACTCTTCCCACCTCAGCTGTAGATCTCTGCAAATTATCCAGAGTGTTTCATTGGCTTTTTGGTTGCATCCCCTGATCATCTTCTCCTTGTTCGAGATGAAAATTTAGAGGATGGCAGGTTCTTGGTAGATTTGCAGTGGTTGATACTCCTTCCATTTCAATATGATCGCTTCACAGTGCTCCTTGAGATGTTTAAAACTTGGAAATCTTTTTGTATCCAAATCCAGCTTTAAACTTCGCCACAACAGTATTTTCGGACCTGCCTGGTGTGGGTTTCCCTTGGTCTTCAAAGATGCTCTCTGCTCTTGAAACAGAATCCGAGATTAATCACAGAGCAGATGCATTTTATACGGAGACTTGACTACACACAGGTGGGTTCTATTGATCATCATTACCAGTCATTTAGGACAACAATTTGGGTCATTCAGAGATCCACACTGAATTTTTGGGTTCGTTTGCTGCACTGATAGTAAATGGCTGAATAATATTGCACGCCCCACTTCTCAGGTTTTTAATTTTTTAAAAAGTTTAAAACATCAAATAATTTTGTTCTACTTCACGATTGTGTCCCACTTTTTGTTGATTCTTCACAAAAAAATTTGAATGTATATTTTTATGTTTGAAGCCTTAAAATGTTGCAAATGGTTGAAAAATTCAAGGGGGCTGAATACTTTCACAAGGCACTGTAGCTGACTGGCTAGCTTTTTGGCTAAATGGCTACCGGGCTGGCTATACAGATGGGTGACTGGCTGGCTAGTCAATGGATAACTTGGCGTCAGAGTGGTTGGCTACTTGACTGCTTGTTGCTAGCTGGATGTATGGCTGGCTAGCTTGACAGATGTCTTCTTTGCTGGATCAATGGGTGGCTGGTAGCTGCCAGGTGCTGGGTAGTTGCTG
>JARQOC010002251.1:0-27918 GCA_033576535.1 Allobates femoralis
ATGATGATGGGGCCATACAAGGAGGAGGATGATGATGGGGCCATACTGTGAGGAGGAGGATGATGATGGGGCCATACTGTGAGGAGGAGGATGATGATGGGGCCATACTGTGAGGAGGAGGATGATGATGGGGCCATACTGTGAGGAGGAGGATGATGATGGGGCCATACTGTGAGGAGGAGGATGATGATGGGGCCATACTATGAGGAGGAGGATGATGATGGGGCCATACTGTGAGGAGGAGGATGATGATGGGGCCTGTTGAGGGGGAAGTGATGGCATAATTAATTATTAATATGACACATAAATGTATATCTCTCTTTATGGGCATGTATGTGTAGATATCTATATTTATGCCCACCTTGGTGGAATAGGCAGCTGTATCTGATGGAAATTGTTCATCTTCTGACATGGTTAATTACCATATCAGAAGATGTCCATTCTTGCATTTTAATGTGGGAAGCTATCAGATAAGACTCTTAATTTAAATATCAAAGATCTACAGGCTGCTGCCACAAAGGGTTATTCTCACAGCAGCCAAGATGTCTGGGGTGATAAGTAGACATTGTTTACCAATCAAAGAGTGTTAAAACTTATTTGACACAAGACTTTCTTCCCTGATACAAGTACGCCATCCGCAGGCAGGGAATTATTACTGCATATTACAGGAGGTGATTGGAAATAGTTACCACAAAAGATACCTGAGAAGGGCGGAGTTGTAGGTTGCATGTGGGTGTGGATGTGATATATAAAAGGAGGTGAATTCAAGACCCTCTCTCTCTTTTCTACCTGGACGCACCATGGAAGGACATCCTCATCTGGTCATAAGTATCATCCTATAACTCTATCACTCTCTCTATATCACTTTCTCTCTCTCTAAGTATTATATTTCTCTCTCTCTCCCTATATTGATATATCTCTCTCTCTCCCTCTGTATATTTCTCTCTCTATTAGGGATATATAGATCACTAATATAGTGTGCATGTATATTTTGGCAACGTGGGTATTAGTAACTGTGGGGGTTTTACATCATTGTAACAGTAATTGATTGTGTATTAGTATCGTGCTATCTAGAAATATATATATTATTGTTGTAGACTTTTTGGGGTGTGTTTAATAAATATTCATTTATTAGAACAGACTTGTTTTCATTAAGTAGTCGGTATATACATATATATATAGTTAATCAGCATAGGAACAGAAAGTGGTAAGGAAGGGAAGATTCTGGATATCGGTGATTGTAGTCATAACCGACAACAATAACCGATAAACTGAACCAGCCCTACAACAGGGCCATACTGTGAGGAGGAGGATAATGATGGGGCCATACTGTGAGGAGGAGGATGATGATGGGGCCATACTGTGAGGAGGAGGATGATGATGGGGCCATACTGTGAGGAGGAGGATGATGATGGGGCCATACTGTGAGGAGGAGGATGATGATGGGGCCATACAAGGAGGAGGATGATGATGGGGCCATACTGTGAGGAGGAGGATGATGATGGGGCCATACTGTGAGGAGGAGGATGATGATGGGGCCATACTGTGAGGAGGAGGATGATGATGGGGCCATACTGTGAGGAGGAGGATGATGATGGGGCCATACTGTGAGGAGGAGGATGATGATGGGGCCATACTATGAGGAGGAGGATGATGATGGGGCCATACTGTGAGGAGGAGGATGATGATGGGGCCATACTGTGAGGAGGAGGATAATGATGGGGCCATACTGTGAGGAGGAGGATGATGATGGGGCCATACTGTGAGGAGGATGGATGATGATGATGGGGCCATACTGTGAGGAGGAGGATGATGATGGGGCCATACTGTGAGGAGGAGGATGATGATGATGGGGCCATACTGTGAGGAGGAGGATGATGATGGGGCCATACTGTGAGGAGGAGGATGATGATGGGGCCATACTGTGAGGAGGATGATGATGATGATGGGGCCATACTGTGAGGAGGAGGATGATGATGGGGCCATACTGTGAGGAGGAGGATGATGATGGGGCCATACTGTGAGGAGGAGGATGATGATGGGGCCATACTGTGAGGAGGAGGATGATGATGGGGCCATACAAGGAGGAGGATGATGATGGGGCCATACTGTGAGGAGGAGGATGATGATGGGGCCATACTGTGAGGAGGAGGATGATGATGGGGCCATACTGTGAGGAGGAGGATGATGATGGGGCCATACTGTGAGGAGGAGGATGATGATGGGGCCATACTGTGAGGAGGAGGATGATGATGGGGCCATACTGTGAGGAGGAGGATGATGATGGGGCCATACTGTGAGGAGGAGGATGATGATGGGGCCATACTGTGAGGAGGAGGATGATGATGGGGCCATACTGTGAGGAGGAGGATGATGATGATGGGGCCATACTGTGAGGAGGAGGATGATGATGGGGCCATACTGTGAGGAGGAGGATGATGATGGGGCCATACTGTGAGGAGGAGGATGATGATGGGGCCATACTGTGAGGAGGAGGATGATGATGGGGCCATACTGTGAGGAGGAGGATGATGATGGGGCCATACTATGAGGAGGAGGATGATGATGGGGCCATACTGTGAGGAGGAGGATGATGATGGGGCCATACTGTGAGGAGGAGGATAATGATGGGGCCATACTGTGAGGAGGAGGATGATGATGGGGCCATACTGTGAGGAGGAGGATGATGATGGGGCCATACTGTGAGGAGGAGGATGATGATGGGGCCATACTGTGAGGAGGAGGATGATGATGATGGGGCCATACTGTGAGGAGGAGGATGATGATGGGGCCATACTGTGAGGAGGAGGATGATGATGGGGCCATACTGTGAGGAGGAGGATGATGATGGGGCCATACAAGGAGGAGGATGATGATGGGGCAATACAAGGAGGAGGATGATGATGGGGCCATACTATGAGGAGGAGGATGATGATGGGGCCATACTGTGAGGAGGAGGATGATGATGGGGCCATACTGTGAGGAGGAGGATGATGATGGGGCCATACTGTGAGGAGGAGGATGATGATGGGGCCATACTGTGAGGAGGATGATGATGATGGGGCCATACTGTGAGGAGGAGGATGATGATGGGGCCATACTGTGAGGAGGAGGATGATGATGGGGCCATACTGTGAAGGAGGAGGATGATGATGGGGCCATACTGTGAGGAGGAGGGATGATGATGATGGGGCCATACTGTGAGGAGGAGGATGAATGATGGGGCCATACTGTGAGGAGGAGGATGATGATGGGGCCATACTGTGAGGAGGAGGATGATGATGGGGCCATACAAGGAGGAGGATGATGATGGGGCCATACAGGAGGAGGATGATGGAATGATGAGGGGCCATACTATGAGGAGGAGGATGATGATGGGGCCATACTGTGAGGAGGAGGATGATGATGGGGCCATACTGTGAGGAGGAGGATGATGATGGGGCCATACTGTGAGGAGGAGGAGGATGATGAGGGGCCATACTGTGAGGAGGAGGATGATGATGGGGCCATACTGTGAGGAGGAGGATGATGATTGGGCCATACTGTGAGGAGGAGGATGATGATGGGGCCATACAAGGAGGAGGATGATGATGGGGCCATACTGTGAGGAGGAGGATGATGATGGGCCATACTGTGAGGAGGAGGATGATGATGGGGCCATACTGTGAGGAGAGGATGGATGAGGAGTGGGGCCATACTGTGAGGAGGAGGATGATGATGGGGCCATACTGTGAGGAGGAGGATGATGATGGGGCCATACTATGAGGAGGAGGATGATGATGGGGCCATACTGTGAGGAGGAGGATGATGATGGGGCCATACTGTGAGGAGGAGGATAATGATGGGGCCATACTGTGAGGAGGAGGATGATGATGGGGCCATACTGTGAGGAGGAGGATGATGATGGGGCCATACTGTGAGGAGGAGGATGATGATGGGGCCATACTGTGAGGAGGAGGATGATGATAAATGGGGCCATACTGTGAGGAGGAGGATGATGATGAGGGGCCATACTGTGAGGAGGAGGATGGATGTGGGGCCATACTGTGAGGAGGAGGATGAATGATGATGGGGCCATACAAGGAGGAGGATGATGATGGGGCCATACAAGGAGGAGGATGATGATGGGGCCATACTATGAGGAGGAGGATGATGATGGGCCATACTGTGTGGAGGAGGATGATGATGGGGCCATACTGTGAGGAGGAGGATGATGATGGGGCCATACTGTGAGGAGGAGGATGATGATGGGGCCATACTATGAGGAGGAGGATGATGATGGGGCCATACTATGAGGAGGAGGATGATGATGGGGAAATACTATGAGGAGGAGGAGGATGGGGCAAAACTAGGAGGAGGAGGAGGATGGGGCAATACTAGGAGGAGGATGGGGCCATACAAGGAGGAGGATGATGGGGCAATACCAGGAGGAGGAGGAGGATGGGGCAATACCTGGAGGAGGAGGATGATGGGGCAATACCTGGAGGAGGAGGATGATGGGCCAATACTAGGAGGAGGAGGATGGATGATGGGGCAATACTAAGAGGAGGTTGGATGGATGGATGGATGGATGGGGCAATACTAAGAGGAGGATGGATGGATGGGGCAATACTAAGAGGAGGATAGATGGATGGATGGATGGGGCAATACGAAGAGGAGGATGGATGGGGCAATACTAAGAGGATGATGGATGGATGGATGGATGGATGGGGCAATACTAATAGGGGGCAGGATGGGGCATATTATTATGTCATGGGGCAGGATGGGGCATATTGTTATGTGATGGGGCAGGATGGGGCAATACTAACAGGGGGCAGGATGGGGCATATTGTTATGTGATGGCAGGATGGGGCATATTATTGTGTGATGGGGACAAGGATGGGGCAGATTACTATGTAATGGAGGCAAGAATAGGGCAATACTACCAGGGGGCAAGTTGGGGCATATTACTATGTGATGGGGACAATGGTGGTGCAATAATACCAAGGGACAAGGATGGAGCACATTACTGCTGGATGGGGCATATTACTACATGGGGACAAGGATGAGACACATTACTGCAGGATGGGTCATATTACTTCAAGGGGACACGGATGGGGCATATTACTACAAGGGGAGAAGGATAGGGCATTACTGCAGGATGGGGAATATTGCTGCAAGAGGACAAGGATAGGGCATTACAACAGGATGGGGCATTACTACATGATGGGGCAGGATAGGGACATTACCACAAGGGGACAAGGATGGGACATTCCCGAAGGGGACAAGGATGGGGCATTCTACAAGGGATAAGGATGAAGACATTACTACAAGAAGGGGGTCAGGATGGAGCACAACTGCAAGGAGAGGGTCAGGATGGAACATATAGCTAGGAGAGGATCAGAATGGAGTAAAACGCTAGAAGGAGAGGATCAGGATGGAGAACATAGCTAGAAGGAGGTGGTCAGGATGGAGCACATAACTACAAACAGAGGGTCAGGATGGGACACATTACTAGAATGAGAGGGTCAGGATAGGACACATTACTAGAAGGAGACGATCAGAATGGAGCACATTACTACAAGGAGAGGGTCAGGATGGAGCACATTACTACAAGGAGAGGATCTGGATGGAGCCCGTAACTAGAAGGAGAGGGTCAGGATGGAGCACATAGCTAGAAGGGGAAGGACAAGATGGAGCACATAACTACAATGGGAAGGTCAGGATGGGAAACATTACTACATGGAGAGAGTCAGGATGGAGCACATAGCTACAAGGAGAGGGTCAGGATGGGACACATTACTGCAAGGAGAGGGTCATGATGGAGATATTACTACAAGATGAGGACCATGATTTCAGTATGAAATCTGCTTGTATTCCATGATCAAATCTATCTCCTATCTGTCTAATATTCTGCATTTTTTCCATACAGATCAATCCACCTGCTGTTTCTAGAAAGGGCAGTGGGAGCGGCTCAGCTTCAATATGCAGTACACATGAGCTGTCTGACCACTGCCGAAGAGAAGAGAAGACTGCAAAGGTAAGTTTAAAATCAATTAATTGTTAAAATAATTGAATTGATCATCAATGTTTCAGGACTACAAGCCCTGTACAGAGAAGAGAGTTAGCATCTGCTGGCTCTCCCCCCTGTGCAGCGCTTGTGATAGATAACCACTGCTGTAATTTAGGTTGTATTATCATGTTGGCACTTCGCCATAAATAATTTTGTTTTAGGTTGCAGTTTGGGCACTCGGCCTCAGAAAGGTTCGCCATCACTGATCTAGGCACTAACCTTTGATGGGTGCACAAACTTTTCTATTGGCATATTTTCCTTTTTGTAATTTTTTAAGGTGAAGATTTATTTAATCTTTTTGCCTAAAATACAAAGGAAATTTGTCATCTTTAACTTTCTGCCTTGTAGAGTTCATTTCATCTTCAATCTGCTTAGATGTTTACAATAAAAGGAATTTTGATCAAATTTAATAATCTAGCTTCACCAAGATCCGTCACTGGCCGCGCACATCTATATTTTCATATCATATAAACATTTTCTTCTGAATCCGGCAATGTTGTTTTTTCTTCCCCGCACCATTTGTTCCTGAGATATACAGATACATCACAATGAATTATAATATCATCAAAAAGTTAACTATTTCAGTCATTCAATACAAAAATTGAAACCCATATATTTTATAGATTCATTACACACAGAGGGATCTATTTCATGTGTTTATTTATGTTAATGTTGATGATTATGGCTTACAGCCAATGAAAACCCAAAAGGTCATTATCTCAGAAAATTAAAGTAGGGATGATGAAGGGTTAAAAACTGAGCTGCCGTATTCCATGAAAAATAAAAGGGTGAATATAATATTGATTTATTAGTCAACGTGTTTCCAGGCTCCCTGAATCGCCCTGAAACTTGGCAATATGATATTGATTTTTGGTGACATTCTAATTCATTGAGATGCAGTAGTATATACAGGGCCTTGTGAAAGTGTTCGGCCCCCTTGAACTTTTCAACCTTTTGCCACATTTCAGGCTTGAAACATAAGCGTGAAGTGAAATAAAATTTGATATTTTAAAATTTTTTAACAAATTAAAAACTGAAAAGTGTGGCGTGCAATATTATTCGTCCCCCTTGAGTTAATACTTTGTAGCGCCACCTTGTGCTGTGATTACAGCTGCAGTCTCTTGGGGTTTGTCTCCATCAGTTCTGCAGATAGAGAGACTGAAATTCTTGCCCATTTTTCCTTGCAAAACAGCTCACAAGCTAGCTAGTGGAATGTCCACCTAGTTGGTGATTGCTGCTATCATCTGGCACATAGCACTTCTTCATTTGTAGTTATTGGAGCCTCTAAGCCACGGGTCTCAAACTCGGCTAGGTTGGTGGGCCGCACATAGGACAAAATGTATATTGGGGGGCCGCATCCCTTGTAGGACTAAACAATATTTTTAGCAATACCAGAACTTTTTGCTCAATGTAGTAAAGTACAAATCCTGATCCCCCTTCTTGTAGTAACGTCCCCATCCTGTAGTAATGTCGCCATCCTGGACCTCTTCATAATGTCCTCATCATGTAGTACTGCCCCCGATTCTGATCCCCTTTTCTAGTGATATCCTCAATCCTGATCCCCTTTTCTAGTGATGTCCCCCATCCCGATCCCCTTTTAGTGGTGATGTCCCCCATCCTGATCCTCTTTATTAGTGATGTCCCTCATCCCGATCCCCTTTTCTATTGATGTCCCCCAACCCAATCCCCCTTAGTAGTGATGTGTCCCATCCCGATCCCCTTCAGTAGTGATGTCCCGCATCCTGGTCCCCTTTTGTAGTGATGTCCCTCATCTTGATCCCCTTTTCTAAGTATGTCCCCCATCCTGATCTACTTTTGTAGTGATGCCCCCCATCCTGGTTTACCTTCTTTGTACACACTTACTCACACCCTCACACACACACTCACATATACACATTCATTCACAGTCACACTCACATGCAAACCCACACCCTCACACACACACACACGTTCTCACACATCCACACATCCTTACTCACGCACGCACACACACTCTCACACTCACACGCATACTCTCATACACACACTGACACTCACTCACACACACCCTCATACACACACTCACACCCCCTGTCTTATACACACATCCTCACACACTCTCACACACACACTACATACACACTCACTCACACACACACTACATACACACTACATACACACTCACTCACACACACATACTCACACATTCACCCTCTCACACATACTCACATTTTTCTCACTTTAATGATGCATTGCTCCAGTGCAGGGGGCCGCTGCGATCCCCGCTGTGCTGACTTCCGGCCTCTGCTGTGCTATGACTACCTCCAGCCGCCACTTAAACAAGCTCTGTTGCTCAGCAAGATCAATGCAATCTGCCAGCCAGAGGCCCGCAGATGATGTCATACGCCACTGTCAGCTGCGGGCCTCTCATTGGCTGACAGCTTGCATTGAACTTGCTGAGTGGCAGAGCTTGTTAGTGTCGTGGCTGGAAGTCATAACACATTAAGTTGTCCAAGGTGCCGCAGGCCGCACAGTGAAACCCCAGGGGCCGCATGCGGCCCTCGGGCAGCGTGTCTGAGGTCCCTGCTCTAAGCACTGTTTTTATACATGTGCATTGTCTATCTGTAATCATGATGTATATCACGCTGTCCTCCACCGTCTATCGTTGTTTTATCCACCTCCTCATTCTCTATGTCCTTTAATGTATTAATAAACTGCAGTTTTCTCATACTTGGGCATATGATGCTTTATTTTTCTTGAGGTTTCTGGCTTTCATGGACAGGTCGCTTATTTAAAGAGGACCTGTCACCAACCATACATGGTGATCTAATTACAGCACTGAATGCAGCAGGTCTGCTGCATTCAGGCAAGGGGTCCCCCAGCCCTTGACCCCCCCTGTACCCCGAGATAATACACTTTGAAAACTTACATAGTGGAGCCAAATAGGAGGTGGCTTGTGGCTGGAGCTGAAGGGCAGTTTCACGCCCCCTGCATGTTTCATCCGCCCACCGCCTCCTCCCTGATGCCAATCATTGTCTCCCTCGCCTGCTGCATAGTACACAGAGCTTATTGCAGTGCTGGCCGCTTTGCCCCGCCGCCTGCAGTGATGTCACCTTTTTTTTTCGCCCTGCTGCATGGTTAACATGGAGCAGGGCAGGTATAAGCGGTGATGTCACAGCAGGAGGCGGGGCGCCGGCCTCCTGCTGTGACATCACCACCTTTCCCGCCACAAACCACCTCCTATTTTGATCACAATGTATGGTTGGTGACAGGTCCTCTTTAAACCACTTCAAGCTTTTCCGAACCCTGAAGAGGTTAAAAAACGAGATATAAGGCAGAACATGTGCACAGTGACATCATTCTGACATTGCTGTGCTTTATCTTCATCCTATCGGTGTGTGCACACAATTTGTAATGGAAGTTTTAAAGCAGAATCTGAAATGAAAATCTCCAAATCCTACTTAGGCCTCGTGCACACGCTGAGTATTTGATGAGTTTTTTTACCTCAGGATTTGTAGCCAAAACCAGGAGTGGGTGATAAATACAGAAGTGGTAACATGTTTCTATTAGACTTTTCCTGTCATTGCTCCACTCCTGGTTTTATCTACAAATCCTGAGGTAAAAAACTCACCAAATACTGAACGTGTGCACATGGCCTTAAAGACTGTGTGCGCACCCTGCAGATTTGGCGCAGACATTTTCTGCACCGAATCTGCATCTTCTGGCAGAAAAATGCCACATTGTTGGTGCGTTTTTGGTGCAGATTTGTGCTATGTATTTTTCTTAATGAAGCCAATGGCTGCAAGGGCTGAAAAACGCAGGGAAATCAGCACCAAATCAGCAAGGAAAAATAAGCAACATGTGCAGAACACTTTAGAATTCTCATATGGCTACTTTACACACACCAACTCATCTGTCCAACTTCTGAACAGATCTCTGGTTGCAGTGAAATCATGGACACATTGTTCCATTGTACACAGCCACAAAATGGAGCAATGTGTCCATGATTTCACTGCAACCAGTAAGTTGTTCAGAAGTTGGACAGATAAGTTGGTGTGTGTAAAGTGGCCCATAGACTTTGCAGTTTTCAGGATAAGCATGCAAATCTGCACCAAATCTGCATCAATCCACAGACAAAATAGTGCCGACACTACGTTTTACAAGCGCTTTTTGGTGCAGATTTTTCAAGAATCTGCATGCCTCTCTTTCACATGTCTTTCAGTCATATTTTTAGGCATTTTTCAGAGCTGACCCACTTAAAAAAGGCCTCATTGTGCACATTCCCTAAGACTGGCTTCACACTGCAGTTTTTTCACTGATCAGTGTCCATCCAGCTTGTGTGCCAAAACCAGGAGAGGAACTTGCAGAGAGAAACTATAATTGAAAGATTGACACCTGTTCTGAGTTTTGGAGACATTCCTGGTTTTGGCACACAAATACTGATGGACACTAGGGTGACCACAAAAGATCGATGTCGGAATTTTGTCCGTCTGGACCCCACAAAACGATTCCCCTTTCCAGATATTGAGATAGCCAAAATTTGAGCTCGATCAAACGACATTAACCCGTGCCACTCGTCGCTCAAAGTTTGAAAAAATCCAAATTTTTGGCCAAAAAGCTGACATATGGAGTAATAACTCCAGAACGGTAAATAAAAACACGCTTAATATCTCAAAAGAAAGCTAATGTTGTTCTTCAAAATTTATATTTTATACATAATTGTTATTTTAAGTCAAACTGAGTTACAACAGCTTTTAGCCCCAAGAACGTGACCTGGTACCACTAGGAGCATACTTCGTATATTTTTTTATTAAGTGATAAATTTAGGGTTTTTTTTGTATATTTTTGAAATATAATAAAAAAAAAACAAGTAATACTGATCAGTCTAATGACATTTTTTATTTTAAAATATAAAAATGAGGTATATAATACATATACAAAACACACACAGAAAAGATACAGACGTAGTACCTACATGAGTTGATAATTTTACAGTTATCTAATCTATTCTAGAGCTTTTGTCGGGCCCCACGGGACAGGGGTACTCGGTACCGGACCGGACGGTGCCGGGGAAGTCACAGGTGGCTTGGTCCGGACCGGGTCCCGGGCTCTGCAAATAAAAGGGGGAATATTTACAGGGGAAATGTCACTCGTGACGCCACCCACTTGGTGCGGCCAGTAATGGGGGCCGCCGCTGCTGCAGAACCTCCGGGGGTGATGTGATGGCAGCGGAGATGGTGTAGTTCCAGTGGGAAGAACTGTGTCCCCCGGGGCAGTAATGGTTAAGTCTCTGGTGAAGTTGTAGCACACTTACTTGCAGGCACTGCAGGGATCTCTCCTCCTGGCTGGTGCTGACAGGCTGGATCTGTAGGGAAGAATGGTCTGCAGATAGAAACTGACAAGAGAGGCAGTTCAGGGTTTTCCGTGTCTTTACTCTCAGTTCTTTCCAAGTAGTTTACAAGTCATTTGCAGTTCTTTACAAAGTTCAAGCACAGTTCTCAACACACGGGTGCATTCTCCCTCTCCGGGTTCTCTTTGCTCTGCAGCCAGGCCTCCCACTCTGTGACCCTTCACACAGTCTGTAGTGTCCTTTCCGGGCTGTTTACGGTCTCCGTCTGTACGGGTGGTGTGTGGTTCGCTGGACAGTATGGCGGTGACTCGGGCTTCTGTGAGTCCTAGTGCGTCACTTAGCTGCCTGTCCTTTGGGTTAGGGACCCTAACATGAAGCTGTGATCCCCCGTCGGTGTTTGGGAATGCCGGGTAAACTACGGTCCCCTCTAGAGCCGACACTCTACTCAGCCCAGCCTCCAGCAGTCCTTTAGCATGAGGTTCTACCAGGCTCTCTCATTCTGTTCCTTTCAGTATCCTAGGAGGGACTTCTCTGCCTGCAGTCAGTGGCTTCAGCTGCTGTCTAGGGCCCGGGTTACACCGTCCCTTCTCTGTTCTGTCACACTCCTGGTGGCATCAGCGTCGGACGGGCTTTCTCTCCCCTCTGGCTCAGTACGGATTCTGCGCTCCTAGCCTTGCACTCACAGAAATTGTGATTGTCCTTCTGTCTTTACAGCTCGGCACCTTGAGCCTACTCTGGGTGTTTGCATCTCAGCCTACTGTGGTCTACTGAACACCTTCACTCCTTATACTGTCAGTCACCTGACCTCTGGTGTGCCCAACCCACTCCTCTGATCCACCACCCCTCCGATCTCATATAGTTCTAATCTCAGGGCTGGATGTTACCTTCTCTGACACGTGGGTTGTGTGGGCTGTGAGGGTGTTGTTGTGCAACTAAGTCCTACCTGCCTGGCTGCAGTTCCCTTCTGTGGCCTCCTGGACGCAGGGGCGCCACACTTTTGTTAAAGTAGTTTTTGAAACGTCAGAATATAATGCTCGGCATTTGCTTACAACTTGCAGGACATATTGCTTTTGTTCTTCATCTTTTGTCAGAAGGTCGTTAAAGTCGGTTATTAATTTAACACCACGCTCAGCCATATCATTAACTACTTTTAATGTTTTGACAATTTTCAATCCTTCTTGGAAATCATTATTTTGAGGCCAGGTGTTTGGATTTTGTCTTAGGAAATCTGTTTTTATATTAAATCGGTCAAAGAATGTAAACGTTTCTTTGGTAAGTAAATTTACCAATCCTCCATCGACTACCTCTTTTAATTTTTCTTTCCTAACTTTTGGATTGGGTTGTAAATCCTTCCAAGAAGGATTGAAAATTGTCAAAACATTAAAAGTAGTTAATGATGATGAGCGGGAGTCCTCGGGGCCTAGAGCTGCACAAGATGTTGTGAGGCAGGTTAGTCAGGCTGCTGTTAGATCCAGGAATTAAAGCGTAGACACACCAAAGTCTTTTGGGTACCTTTACTGGTGGAAAGCAGGTACACTCGGACCGGGATAGTGAGGTTGACACTCCTGGAGGTTCACAGCAAGCAGTGTGTAGGTTTCCTTTCTCTGTCTTTCTAGTGAGGTCGGGTGGATATGGAATCTCGCCGGATCGGGTTGTTTGTTCAGTGGAACGTGCTTCACCTGGCTAACTGCACTGAGGGCACTGTTAAAAGGTTAAGCCGGATCAATGCTATTCCCTGGGCTCTCGTCGGTAGGTGCTTCAGGTGAACAGGGGGCTAGACTCCCTGTTAGTTGTACTGGTTCTCTGTGGTGGCTGGGTAGCTCTCACAGCTCGGTTCCAGTAACCGGTTGGAAAAGGAGAGTTATGGTAACTCTATAGTCCCTGAGAGGTGCTTTCTCCTTCCCTATGACCCCAATTGCAAGGGTCTCTCACGGGGCAGGTGTGCTGGTTTGGGCCTAGTATAGCTCCAGAACCGGTGGTTGCACACGTCCTGCAGCTCTTCTAGCGTCTGCACACTCTGGTGTTTCTCCCTCCAAGACCCTATTTATAGGGGGAACTGGCTCAAAGTGACCAGTGGAGCTCCCCCTAGAGGCCTGGGGTGAAACAGGTGTTAAAGGTGTACTAAGGTGTTGTGGTTTGTTTGTGAGTGATGCTTGCTGTTACTGCTCCATTCATGTACCAAGGGTTCTGTGGTGCCCAACAGGGTGCCACATTCCCCCTTAGTTAACTTCAGTTCTCCCGGACTGAGCAAAAGGTTTTTCTTTTACATCTTACCACTAACATTTTATAACATTTAATAACAGGTATTTACAAAGTCTTAAGGAAAAATACAAAAATCACTGAAAAGGAAAAGGGAAAAATGGGAAAAAATATGAAAAGCAGTCCATACGGCACTAGTCCATTTGCCGCAGGCTGGAAAAGGTACGTTTTGGTCACACAAGTCCTGTGACAATTGTCCAAAGTTTATGAAAAGGGAAAAGGGGTAAAGTCCAGCAGCAAAGTCTCTGATGGCTTAAACACATACACGGGTATACATTGTAAACTTTATACATTCCCTATGGGTGTCTCTGCTTGGGAGGCCGGTCTAACCTTTTCACCGTACCAGGCACTTTCTGTCCCCAACTTCATATACTTGGGACAGAGCCCAGTTCCTCCACCCTTCTGTACACTACTTTTTACAGTTTCTGAACACGGGTACTATTTACATTCACTAACAGGTAATATGGTTCCACTACATTTTAAACCCATTCTCCATATTTGCTTGGGAGTTGTCCTAATGTACTACGTTTGGATTTGCGTAGTGTGGGTGTTTCAAAAACTGTTGGTGTAGTGTACGAAGTGGCTCTTTCTCTATTCCTGCTTTGTGGAATGCCATAGTAAGTGCGTAATCTATCTACTGGACTATCCTCTGTAGGTAGTTGTGTAGGAATTCTCTCTTACTGTGGGACTAGCAGGTTCACCGATTACAGGAATCTCAGGTTCCAAAATAACAGGCTGCATCTCTTGCACTTGAACTTGTTCTTGTTGAACTGGTGGGATAGGTAATGGTTGCTGATCTTCTACAGGTTGGTAGAAATGCATAACTGGTATGATGAATGCACCATTGCATTGTGGCCAGTCGGCTGGTAAATATCCAATGTCTCTATGGACTAGATTTTCTTTAGATTCTTCACGTGTAGTTACTGCAGGGTAACTGGTTACTTGAGGTAGTAACTGTGTTGGACATTTCTTCAAATGATCCCTTGATACAGTTGCGAAGGTAATTCCTTGATCTTTGCTGATAACGCAAGTTTTGGAATTGTCATATTGCGATGGCATAATTGTGTAGGGTTCAGATTCCCAATTGTCATCCAATTTTTTTGTTTTTGTTTTTCTTTTTAGCACTAAGTCACCTGTAGCTAGAGGTTCAGCTGAGGCGTGCTTGTTAAAGTCTTTTTCTTGTTTGGTTCTGCTGATGTTCAGGTTTCTTTCTACGCTTTCTTGTACTTTGTGGTACTGTTCTTGGCGTTGACTGACCCAATCTTCATCAGAAGAATCTTGTGTTGGTTTGATGGTTCCCATCTGCAAGTCAATTGGTAATTTACCTGGTCTTGCCCGCATCAGGTAAGCAGGTGTGTAGTTGGTTGAACTGACAGGTATGTGGTTGTAGATGTCCACAAGGTCCACAAGGTTTTGAGCATGTCAATGACAATGTTTTTCATCTTTTGAGATAAACCGTTTGTTTGGGGATAAGGTGTGGTCCGGATCTTTTTACACCCATATAGCCCTAGGAATTCTTGAAACAGAGCTAATTCGAAGGCTGGCCCTTGGTCAGTCAAGACGTGGTCTGGATACCCATGGGGGCGACAGACGTAACTCTGGAATGCTTTGGCTGCTTCCTCTGCAGTTAAGTCTTTAACTGGAACTACTACCAGGAACCTTGACTAGTGATCTACTATAGTGAGAGCGTAAGTGTATCCGGTGCGACTTGGGGTTAGCTTCACGTGGTCGAGAGCAACTATTTCAAGGGGTTTCGTGGTAACAATTGGCTGCAACGGAGCTTTCTGAGTTAGGTGGTCTTTTCTTCGAAGGTGACATGGTCCACAGTTCTTACACCACTTGTCAATTGAGCCTCGCATACCGACCCAGTAGAACCGGTCTTTCAGGAGTCTCTCCCTTTTCTTCCATCCAAAGTGTCCTGCATCATCATGGTAGGCTTCAAGGAACATTTGGACTTCAGTCTTGGGAACAACAATCTGCCAGATGAGTTTGTGTGTTCTGGGATTCAGATACCTTCTGCATAGTTTACCTTGGTAGACGAACAATTTTCCTTTCTCTTTCCACAGGCGTTTAGCATTTTGTGAGGCATCAGGGTCCATGCTGGCGTGTTCTTGAGTTATCAGCTCTCTTACCAGGCTGACATCTGGATCGTTAGCTTGAAACTCCTTCCAGTCATGGTGAGGTAAAGGGTTCACGGTCCTCTCTACACGTTTCTTGTTCGCCTGATGACACGTTGCTGTACCCGTACGGTGGAAAGCGGGTAGTTCAATCTCCTCCAAGTCATCTATGTCTTCTCCCTCTTCAGGAAGGTTAGGCATTCTGGACAGGGCATCAGCATTGCCGTTCTTGTGACCTGCCCGGTACTTTACAGTGAAATCATAGTTTGAGAGTCTTGCTACCCAACGCTGTTCCAGGGCTCCCAGCTTTGCAGTCTCTAGATGGGTTAGAGGGTTGTTATCAGTGAAAGCTGTGAACGGGGCGGAAGCCAGGTAATGCTTGAAACGCTCTGTGATTGCCCAGACCAGGGCCAGGAACTAGAATTTGAAGGAGCTGTAGTTCTCCGGGTTCCTTTCCGTGGGACGGAGCTTTCTGCTGGCGTAGGCTATCACCTTCTCCTTGCCCTGCTGGCGTTGAGATAGGACTGCTCCTAGGCCTTCATTGCTTGCATCAGTGTACAGTAAAAACGGGAGGTTGTAATCAGGGTAGGTTAGGATTTCTTCTCCTGTTAAAGCATCTTTTAGCTTCTGGAAGGATTGTTCCTGTTCTGGTCCCCAGTGGAACGGGGGTCCCCTGATCTTGCCGTTTTTGGATTGACCTACTAAGAGATCTTGCATGGGCGCTGCTATCTTGGTATAGCCTTTGATGAATCGTCGGTAGTACCCGACCAGACCTAGAAATTGACGTACCTCTTTGTGAGTAGTTGGTGCTGGCCAGTCCTTGATGACGGTTACTTTATCCGGATCCGGTGCTACGCCTTCAGCGCTAACCACATGTCCTAGGTATTGGACCTTGGGTTTCAGCAGGTGGCAGACGGTTTCAGTTTCAACCCGTATTTGGACAGTGACTCGAACACTTCACTCAGGTGCTGCAGGTGATCTTCATAGGTCTGAGAGTATACAATGACATCATCAAGGTATAACAAGACAGTCTCAAAGTTCTTGTGGCCCAAACAACACTCCATCAGTCTCTGAAATGTTCCTGGGGCACTGCACAACCCGAATGGCATATTGTTGAACTCACATAGTCCCATAGGGGTTGTGTGTGGCTATCTTCTCACGATCCTCCTTTGCAAAGGCAACCTGCCAGTACCCACTAGTAAGATCTAATGTGGAGAAGTAGTTGGCAGATTGAGTGCAGCTAGTGACTCTTCAATACGGGGTAATGGGTATGCATCCTTGTGTGTGACTTTGTTGATTTGTCTGTAGTCTACGCACATCCTCATACTACCATCTTTCTTTTTAACCAGGACTAGTGGTGCTGCCCAGGGACTACAGCTATCCCTAATGACTCCTGCATTTTTCATGTCCTGAAGCATCTCTTTTGCTTTTTGGTAGTGTGTGGGTGGTATAGGTCTGTACCTTTCTTTGATAGGTGCATGGTTGCCTGTGGGGATATGGTGTTGTACCCCTTTAATCCTCCCAAAGTCAAGTGGGTGTTTACTGAACACTTGTTCATACTCCCGAACTACCCGGTATGCTCCATTTTTCTGGTGAGAGTGTGTGTTGTCAGTTCCTACACTGAGCTCCTGACACCATTTCTCCAACTGATCTTTGGAGTGAGGGGGTTCATCAGTGACTGTTTGGGAAGAGGATTTTACATCAATTACAGCATTATTTTCAACCTGGTACAATTTTGCGACAGTTGCATATCTTGGCAGTTTGACTTCGTCATCACCATAATTTAATATGCGTACGGGGACTCTCCCTTTTCTCACGTCGACCAACCCTCTGGCTGTCAAGGGCGTAGGACTACTATCAGACATTACAGGTTCTACTACAGCTTGGTAGTCCTGCCCTCTGAGGCCTATGGCTGCTCGACACCAGATCATCATTTCACTTCTGGGTGGTACCACAATTGGAATGGGATCTGTGACCCGTACTCTGCCAATCTCACCATTAGACAATGTTACCTGTTGTTGATAAAGCAGAGCTCGGATCTGCTTTTGGATAGCTCTCTTCTCTCTGGGTCTACCAGCTTCAACATTCTGTGGAGTAAGAACAACACTTCATCGATGCATTTAACCATAACATTAGTATTACATGGGGATCCCTGTCATTTGGTTTGTCCAGCACCACTATGATACCCTGGTTCTTCAGCTGCACCCTCCCCACCTTTACTATAGCCTCCCATTGTCCCTCTACTGTAACTACGAACCGATTAGTGGCTTCAATGTTCAGATCAGGGTATGGGGGTTCTAGCTCAACATCTGGCCAGATGCATAGACGTATCTAGATGCATACTGAGCACTTTGATCCACAAAAATGAAAAAATAATTTTTTTGTGAAAAAAAAAAAGTACTTTATAATTATGGATCAATTTGTGAGGCACTTGGGGGTTCAAAGTGCTCAGTATGCATCTAGATACGTTCCTTGGGGGGTCTAGTTTCCAAAATGGGGTCACTTGTAAGGGAGCTTCAATGTTTAGGCACACAGGGGCTCTCCATAGGCGAAATGGTGTCCGCTAACAATTGGAGCCAATTTTCCATTCAACTTGTTAGCGGACACCATGTCCCGTATGGAGTGCTCCTGTGTGCCACCAGCACAAGGGCAACTGGAAGAGTTGGGGTACAGCACCAGAAAATGGCGCCTTTAATTAATGTGCTATTTTCTGGGGTGGCTGTGGGTTGCAATTTGCAGCGTGGGGGGGGGCCACAACATTTGGGTCTCTCCACGATGAGGATTGCAGCCCCCCAACTACCAAGTTGTACCTGGCTGGCAACCAAAAATAAGGCAAAGCTCCATGTCATTTTATTGGTAGAATAAAAAAAAAAAAATTATGTGGGGCTTCGCCATATATTTGGTCCAGCCAGGTACAACTTGGCAGCTATGGACTGCCACCAACCCCCAGCTGTCTCGTTGTACCTGGCTGGCAACCAAAAATACAGCAAAGCCTTTTTTTTCTAGAACTAATTCTAGAAAAAAAAATGACGTGGGGCTTTGCCATATTTTTGGTCCAGCTAGGTACAACTAGGCAGCTGGGGGCTGGCATCGGCAGCATGGAGAGGCCCAAGCGTTCTGGGCCCCCCCATGCTGCGAATTGCAGCCCGCAGCCGCCCCAGAAAATGGCTCATTCATTGAAGCGCCATTTTCTGGAGCTGTACCCAGACTCTTCCAGTTTCCCTGGGTAATAAAGGGGTTAATGCCAGCTTTTTTTGGCAGCTGGAACTAAGCCCGAGATTCACAATATAGGGCCAATATTAGACCCGCCATTAGGAATCTCTGGTAAATAGTCAGAAAATACACACAGAGAAAAATCTTTTTATTTGAAAAAAAAAAACACAAACAAAATTCGGACTCCATCTTTAGTATAAAGATCCGACGTAGTCCACAACGAAGGTTGGGAGGGTGGGAGTATGAGCAGGGGGAGCGCGGGCTTTGTAGGCTGACCGGAGGGCTCATGAGCAGATACATCAGTGTAGGAGGAAGGCGGGTGGATGGCGGGGACGCGGCGGCGGGGCTGGGCAAGCTGGAGACAGGAGTGGCTGCAGAAAGGGGGACAGGACACAGGGGAGGCTGATGAAGGAAGGGGGCGGGGGCGCAGAAAGGGATGGCCGCCAGGTGTATGAGCCCGCCGGCATACATTACAGGAGGAGGGGGGGGGGGTGAATCGCGGGTGGGCGAAAGCCGGACACAGGGGGCTGAAGGGAGCGGGGACAGGACACACGGGTGGCTGGAGGAGAAGGGGGTGGGGGCACAGAAGAGGATGATCGGCGGGTGCACTGGCAGTGCAGCCCGCCGGCAGATAAATATGATCGGGGGCGGATAGTAGAGAAGAGGGGGCCCTAACGTGTCCTAGAGCGGGAGGGGGCTGACTAAGGGGGGGCACCCGCCGATCCGCCCCTCCAGATGGAGAGCTCCAATCAGATCTGGAGGGGTGAATCTGTCTGATTCGCTCCGATCGGCAGTGTCAGTTTTACACTGCCGATCGGAGGGGCCCTAGGCACGGGGAAGGGGGGGTTAATCCACCCCCCCTGGGGTTTAGTACAAGTCCCCAGCTACCTGCAGCCCAAGTGACAGGTCAGTGAGACCCTCACTTGAGCTGCAGGAGTGCGTTCCCCAGATGGCAGACGCTGTGCCATCGGTCGGGAACGCACTGGATTTCATGGCACAGATGCTGTGCCATGTGTCGGGAAGACATTTATGGTATATCCAGGCGGGTGGGGAATACTCTGCACAGGAGTGAGCATGTATCCATTAGGTCCTTTCTGGCAGATCCGGTGGACATGTCCTAGATGGGAACATACCTGTTATACACAAAAATGTAAAAAGTATTTGCAAATCAAAGCACTTATTAGTAAATGGGAAGAAAGCTACAAGTTTCCTAGCATTTCTTGTACCATGCAGATACCGGAGTGCTCCCGTTACCCCCAGTGACTTACCGACGCCAGGTCTCCTCTTTGGTAATGAAAAACACTACAACAGGATTTTCTGAAGATTAGATTTTAATTGCAAATCATAAATGCAAATCTAATAAAATAATTTGCTCTAACATTTCATTAGGAAATAAATAAATACAAAGGCAAGACCAGTTTTTGGGGCCCAAAAAAAATAAAGGAGTAAATGTGTAGGAATCAGTGAGGTGGGAAGGCAGATTTACACATCTGAGAGTAATGTAGGGCAGATAATGGATGCGGAAAGTAAAGTTGTATAACTTTTTGGAATTATTACATAGGGTGTATAATAAAATGCCAGATTTGTATTATATACAGAAGAGGAAACTGAAAACTTATCTTGATACAGAAGATACAGGTCCTGTAATCAGAAGAGACGTCTGGGCACATCTTCTTTACAATGCATTATACATGGCTGCCCAGGTCAGTTCTTTACATTAAAGTGCACTTGTTGCCTACCTACAATGGCGGCAGCCATTCCGTGGGCATCGCCAATATTTCACCCACGAGTTCATATGAGGGGCTGCATTCACTTCGATCATTTTCCAGCTCATAGAATAGCTGCCTTCACTGCTAACAGGTCACATGTACATTAGAAAAGGGACAGAGTCAGAAGAAAAAAAAAACCAAAAAAAAAAAACCTTGTTTTTTATTTTCTTATAGCGTGAACATGAACACAATGCTGGCGGGTCACCATGCCCTGCTTGAATTGTCACTCCGGAGAAGTCCAGTATCCCTGAGTAAGGAACCGCTGCGGTGCAAGGGAGCTCTCAGCACCGCAGGGAAGATCTTCATCTAGAAATATCTGAAATAAGACAACACCTTCCTTTCTGGGCTTCAGATGATACTTTTATTTCGAGAAGAGGTTCTGCTAGTGTGGCGCCCCGCAACGAGTGCGTCACAAGGGAGAATTGCAGCCGCAATATTCCCTGACTCAGCAATGAAATAGTTAACCTTGAGATCCAACCCAACATGCAACACCTAGAACAGGGGACCAATCATAGGTCCTGGGGGGTGGAGTGTTAGGGAAGTGTAGTAGAACAGACAATAATCTAGATACAGAAGGAGAAGGATCTAGAACCTGACAAGAGCAGACTAGAGCTTGGAGAGGAGTGGGGGCTCCGCACCCCGTGCGGGCCCCTGGGCCGTCACCGGTCGGGTGTCAGCACCTGAGGCCTTAACTACCGGGATTGGGCATTTCTACACGGGTTCCCAAAAGACTCCCGTGCCCACAACTCACAGCCGGTTCACTGGTACCGAAGCTGGCAGCAGTTCACCTCTGCCACGCGAACCAGAAGAGTGGAGGAGCAGCTTTACAGGAGCACCCCACCACCAGCCAGTTTCCAGTCGTCTAACCAGCGGTGTACCCACTGAGGGATCCAAGGCTCCCCAAAGCATCCAGAACGTACATCATGGATAGGGCATTGAAGCAGCCTCCCCGTACCCGACCTGGTATTCCTGGGCGACGCTGGCAAGACAAGTTAGGTAGAATGGAGGAACACTTGCGGATCTCTGGGGAACACTATCACTGCTGAGTCCACCCGGTCTACTACTCAACCACTGTATACCATGTACTGCCTGCTGGTTACAGTAAAGACCCGTTATAGAGACTTTCTGTGTCCGTGCTTCCTTATGAACTGTCCGTCCGCACTAAGAGGTAACCGCAGCTGCCGCACAACATCTTGAGCAGCTCCAGCCTCCGGGGATCACCGCTCAGCCTGTGGGGAGCGTAACATCTTGCTGCTGTCCATCACCCCGGAGGTTCCGCAGCGTCGGTAGTCCTTACCGAATCTACTCATAGGTGGCGTCACGAATAAATTAAAACCCCTTTAATCTGTTCCACCAAGACGTCTTCACTTTTGATCTGCACTACACCGGGCCCCACTACCGGCAGGCGCGGTCCACCCGTGACAAGGAGGGAAGAAGAATCGCCTGTATAGACCGGAGTCAGCCGGCCACGGTGAGTCACTACAATTGTTCTGTAAAGCCAGTTAATGCCTGAGGGAAGGCTGCCTCTTCAGTAATGGCTCGTCGTACACCCAGCACTCTCCATCCTCGTGGAATAGCTAAGATAAGAAGACGACATATATTATTTATAAGACCATGCTCTACTAAACGGTGCTGATATCAGTCGTGTAAAGTGGAATCAAATATTCCTAACAAGGCACGATAGTCTATTGTACAGTAAGACTGTCACATTTTAAAGGGGTTGTCTCATTGTAAAGTCTCAGGTGGACACCCCACAGAGTGGTGGTGGGAGCATGACATGACGAGGGGAGGGAGGAGTGACCAGGGGGAAGATAGGGGGGACAGTAGGGAGTGGGATGAAAGGTGATCCAAAGGGTAGTGGTCTGAAGGTAGGGAGGAAATGACATAGATATAGGTGGGGGGTGGGGGGAAGCATAAATAGAGATGACCAAGGTTGAGGGTCCTCTTTGTCCTCGGATCAATGGACAGAAAAGTTTCTTATAAATAAATTGGCTGCTGTGGCCATTTTTATCCAAGAAAATTGGATTGTTGTCTGAGCTTTTATTCTTGGGGAAGGTTGGGGGGAACGACCATAGAGAGGTAAGATCGATGTTAGTGGGTAGGTCACAAGAATCGACCTTCCCAGCGTCAAGGATAAAATTCCACTGAAGGTTAACTATTTTAGCGTTTCCTGCTCGACACAGATTGCAGAGGCGGCCGGTATTCTATCAGTGGTGCAGAATTTGCAAGCTCTTTGTTATGAAGCTTGTAAGCACTGCTCTGAAGTTAGCTGTATTCCTGGATCCAGCCAGATTCTGCGCTCTGCGCTCCTCTGATGCTGCAGAGGAAAAGCAGACTCTGCTTGCAGCATAAGGGCTCTTTCAGATGTCTGCGCACAGACCAGAAGGCACGGACTGTTCGAGGCTCTGTATATTTGTACGAGGATGTCAGGAGACGCTCATCCACTATGTAGCATTGTGATATGTGCCACAGGTCTCTTATGCCTAGCATGAGGTCCTCAATATATGACGCTGTCACACTCTGGATCAGAGGGCCTTGGTCAATCTATGCATTCTGGTCTCTGCACGGACTGTGTTGCAAGGACGCCTGAAAGAGCCCTAAGAGAACGCACAGTTTGGATCGATAGCTCAACTAAACATCTGAACTGTCAATTGGGAGTGAACCAATGCCAGCAAAGCTTAACAGCAGAAGAGCGGTGCGTGCACCTGAAGAATGAAAATAAGAAACCCCCTTTGCATCAAAGTTTGCAAACATTGGTTTATGGAGGAGATAATATGGTTTGGAAGTCACAAGTCGATATAATGACTCTTTCATACAATTCATAACTAAACTGGTTGACTAAACACAAGTTGACTAAACCCAACCATTTTGGTCCATATATAGGTTAGCAGCCCTGTGCAGTCAACTGGCGGGATTTAAAGGCTATGTTCTTGAGTTTCTCCTGTGGTTTTGGTGCATTTTTACCTTGGTTTTATGCTACTCTAAAGGTCCCGTCACACCTTCCAACATCGGCTGCGATGTCGGATGCGATGTCACGGGTGCGCGCTTGCTTCCGACATCGCAGCCTAGCTGTCACACGGCAAAATGTTGCCGGTGACTGTGCTGCGATGTTGGGGCTGCGATCGCTCGCTGGGCTAGGACCAACCCAGCGAGCGATCCGCTGCAATGCAGCGAATAGGCGGGATCGGCCGTGACATCGCTATTGCGGTGTCACACCGAACGATCCTGTCGGTTCTTCTGTATGCAGGAAAACCTGTCAACTCTGACTTGAACAACTATCGCTGTTGAATCGTGCGTTTACACGCTACGAAGCAACAACGATGTCGTTTCAACATCGTTCCGGACGTCACTTTTTAACGACGTCGGAAACAATGTTGAAAGGTGTGACGATACCTTAAGCCTGCGTTTTTCGTTCCCAGCAAAACATATGTGATTCAGGAAAAGTCATGCACGCACATTTTTTTTCCTGACGGAAATTGAATCCCTCATGGGGTAGGGTCACATTGGAAACCTAAATTGCATTCACCGCATCCGGATCCGGATGCGGTGAACGCAATGGCGGGCACACACATTTTTTCAAAACTGTGTGCTGAATACCGCACTGCGGTCACCGGATGGCTCAGGATGTGTAATCCCTGAGCCATCCGGTAACTGCATAGCTTGCGGTTCCCGATCTGGCAAGTTAATAAAGAGTTAAAATAGCTGACCTAAATGACTTTTTGAGGTCTGTAGGGGGGCTTAGACCCCCCTACAGACCGGCCGGCGACTTCTATAGTGTTCTTCTACAATTTCTCAATGGTCACAGGCTCTTCGGAGCCCGTGCATGTAAACCAAAGGGGCCCCCCCGTATCACTATACTGGGGTGCATAGACCCCTGTATTACAAATAAGCTGTATTGATGTCTAGTAACGGTTAAATGTGTACATTTGCATTGTAAGTATATACTTACAACATTCTTTCGTAGGCAGAGTGAAGGAAATCCATGGGCGGGGCTGTGTGCAGCAGCCTCCGCCCGCTCCTTCTTGATGGCCGCCCCCTCTGGCCGTAATCCAGTGTTTTGAGGGCGGGCACGTCGTTAAAGGGGCGTGGCTAATCGCGGCACATAGTTAGCCACGCCCCTTTAACGACGTCCCCGCCCTCACAAGACTGGATTACGGCCAGAGGGGGCGGCCATCAAGAAGGAGCGGGCGGAGGCTGCTGCACACAGCCCCGCCCATGGATTTCCTTCACTCTGCCTACGAAAGAATGTTGTAAGTATATACTTACAATGCAAATGTACACATTTAACCGTTACTAGACATCAATACAGCTTATTTGTAATACAGGGGTCTATGCACCCCAGTATAGTGATACGGGGGGGCCCCTTTGGTTTACATGCACGGGCTCCGAAGAGCCTGTGACCATTGAGAAATTGTAGAAGAACACTATAGAAGTCGCCGGCCGGTCTGTAGGGGGTCTAAGCCCCCCTACAGACCTCAAAAAGTCATTTAGGTCAGCTATTTTAACTCTTTATTAACTTGCCAGATCGGGAACCGCAAGCTATGCAGTTACCGGATGGCTCAGGGATTACACATCCTGAGCCATCCGGTGACCGCAGTGCGGTCCCGGTAAACGCTGCGAAAACTGCTGCCTGCATGATTTTAAACGCAGGCAGCAGTGCCGGATCCGGCCACCGGATGGCTTGTGAAGCCATCCGGTGTTTTGCATAGGCTTCTATCAGGAGCCTTTCCTGGTCCGGTTTTGAGCTTTTTTAAAGCTCAAAACCGGATCAGGATTTTAAACAAAAAACGCCGATGTGACCCTGGCCATGGTTTTTGCTGCATTTTTGACAGAATGAGCATGTCAATTCTCTGCTGCGTTTTTGCCTCGGCTTTGTAATGTGACAGCTTTAAAAATCAATGAAGAACTGCAAAACGCAGCTAAACATGTATGGACCCGTGGAAGTGCACATCACACGAAACGGCAAACCGTAGTCCGGCACTCTTGCATCCCCTCCCTGCACTGATGTAACCCCAACTTATAATAAAACCTGCACAAGAAGAACCAGTGAGTGCTGTTTCTCTTTCTGCTTATGAATGGTCATTGGACTTTTGGACTCTGAAACGCACCACAGTGTCTCAGCGGTCTCATGAGGAGTTTTCACTGAATAACCAGGAATAAGTCACTGGTTGGGTTTCTGAGTGGTGCCTGGTATTGTCTGTTTTTCCACGTCAAATAAAGGAAATAGCTTGAATAACATTAAAATATCTGGAAGGGTGGAATGATACTTAAACCATCATCATATAGGCAGTGGCGAGGATGAGGCACTTACCCGCGTCTCCCACTGCTCCTCCTTCTCTTTGCGCTCCCTCGCTGCCGTTCGCTGTTTCTCTTCCAGCCGATGCTTTGCCTCCGTGGCGGCTTCAATGTCTCTGATTTTCAAGTTATTTGTAACATCTTTCCATAGCCTGACAAAAGGTGAGCGCACATTAAAGGGAATGTCCACCTTTAGGTTTCATTAAACATTTATTTATTTTTAACCAGTTTTGCTTTTACAGGTTTCATTTTCCTGTACATTCAACTTTGATGTGGTCATAAATTAGCAGGTAGGAGCACAGAAAGACAAAAAAAAACCTTAACCACCTGTCTTTCAATCTGAATGAACTCACTGACTGGTATTCAGTTACCTCACTATGCAGCCAGCAATAGATCGTTCAAAGCAAAGGCTATGAGGGGCAGACTGTGCACATTTTTTGACAAACCCAAATTGTCTATTTTTATTTTTAGCCCAAAATGTATGCATTTAGGGAAAGAGTCCACAAAGGTGGAGAATTCCTTTAGAATAAGAAACCTTGTGCATCAGTCATTTGTGCACAGTGCAGACAGACAGTGTGCCCCTTTATATTGGGGATTAGGTGTCCACATTTTGTAAGCGGCTTTATGGTGCGGAATCTTTCTGTTTTGTGGTTCAGTCAGAAATCTAAGATGAGGAATAGTAACCTGATGTGACTGCACCATGCGGAGAGAACTTACCTTCTGGATTCATGTTCTATCTGATCCTCTAACTTCCGAACCCTCTTCTTGACTATAGGCATTTTCTTGGTATCTATAAAAACTACATTCTCCTGTATAAAAGAAATGACATAAAGCATAGCAAGCTTTAGAGAGGGGTACAAGAAAACTTTGGATCAGAAGGACAATGAGATGATCGCTGCTTTGGAGCAAATGCTGCTAATGGCTAGGGTCACATTTCCGTTTTTTTTGTAAAATCCTGATCCGGTTTTGAGCTTTCAAAAAGCTCCAAACCAGAGCAGGAAACGCTCCTGATAGAAGCCTATGCAAAACACCGGATGGCTTCACAAGCCATCCGGTGGCCGGATCCGGCACTGCTGCCTGCGTTTAAAATCATGCAGGCAGCAGTTTTCGCAGCGTTTCTGGGACCGCACTGCGGTAACCGGATGGCTCAGGATGTGTAATCCTGAGCCATCCGGTAACTGCATAGGTTGCGGATCCCGGCTATTGCCGGGATCCGCAACCTTACTAAAGAGTTAATTTTGAGACCTAAATGATTGTTTGAGGTCTGTAGGGGGGCTTAGACCCCCCTACAGACCGGCCGCCCACTTCTATAGTGTTCTTCTACAATTTCTCAATGGGCACGGGCTCTTCGGAGCCCGTGCATGTCAACCAAAGGTGCCCCCCCCCCTATCACTATACAGGGGTGCATACACCCCTGTATTACAATTATGCTTTAAATATGTGTTCTAAACAATGATTTATCCAAATCGCAAACTAAGAATATATTTACATGTGTCCGGAGGCAATCACCATGGTTTTCCATGGGCGGGACTGTGTGCAGTAGCCTCAGCCCGCTCCTTCTTGTTGGCCGCCCCCTCTGGCCGTAATCCACTGTTGTGAGGGTGGATGCGTCGTTAAAGGGGCGTGGCTAGCCGCGGCACATAGTCCGTGGAAGCAGCGAGTCGCGCTGCGAAACGGCAAGCCGTCACCAAGTCTCTGCACCCCCTCCCTCCCCTGCTTGTCTTCCGTGTCTAACTCGCATGGAATAAAGACTTGAAGATTACTCGAATAGTGGTGAGTTGCCGTGTCATTTTTCTCTTAATGTCATATAGAGAGGAGAGGGCCTAGGAATGAGCGCAAACAGTAAGAGAAAGAAGAGTCAGCAGCGGAAACACTGAAAAAGTG
>JARQOC010002252.1:0-27902 GCA_033576535.1 Allobates femoralis
TCTTCATGGTGCTGCACTAGATCTACAGGTCACATATCTCCACATTTCTCACCTTGTCATTCTTCCTTTTGTAAATTGAGGTATTGGGAGAAATGGACATTTGGGTTTCATTGAATTTTCCACTTATGAGCTGAAAATAAATGAAATGTATTAATCACACAAAATTGAAACAATATTTATAAAGGTAACAATCCTACTGCAGTAGACTCTGCATTACATTCATAGGACTATCCCTGTTGTCAGCACAGATCCTGACAGCTCCATAATCATCACGGCCAGCATAACATACAAGTTTACACCATGGCCTTTCCTGCTGCGCTTAATACACTACAGCAGAATCCTATATGTTACATGTGAAACAAATCAAAGCTACATCTTAAGCCGCTCTGCATCATTCCTGCTCCACCGACCTCCAGCAGTTCTTGTTTATCAGCTGCATGACAGCCATAATTGTGTTATCCTGGAAGGGATGTCATTGTGGACTGACTTATTGGGCACATGGGTGTGAAACCACAGGGTGTTGGGCGCACAGCACTATTGCAAGAATTGGTATATGTGAACTGTATGTGCCGTATTACGCATGTGTCACAAGGGACGTCATATCTCTCTGGCCTCTGACATACCCCACTTCTAGGTATCATGTCCACCGGTAACTATTCCAATTATACATGCTGTAATATAGGCACTGCTTTCTTGCCATTCGCATGCATTCAAACATGTGAATACGCACAATGGAGTTATTGTACTGCAAATTTTATTTATTTATCTCATATTAAAAAAGACAAAAGTGGTAATCCCACACAGGGAATCTTACTGGGGTGTACAGATAAGGTCAATGTAATAGGACCAGAATTATCCTCATACTAATCCAAAAATAGCATAAGAAAATACATTCAGGTTGAGTGTGTCATGTTGCACTTTATTAACCTTATACTACAACTCAGACCTGTGTAATATTCTATTATGCAATATCACCATATGGGAAGGTTATATCCAGGGAATAAACCCCTCAATAAAGATATGAAGATGAAACCGAAGCCTTCTCCAACCCCCCCCCCCCACACACACACACACACACACACACACACACAATCTGGGAGACAAAAGCCACCTTAAAACATTCAATTCCCCACCTCAATAGCATTACTAGAACATGAGTATTTCCATATCTCAATGTCAAAGTCAAGTTATGTACTGCACCTACCCATATGTGCTGGATGACGGATAACAAGGCTGTCCTGTGTGCCCGACGCAGTTTCGGTGTAACCTTCTTAAGGGCAGCTGAATATATATTTATACAGCAATACCTGTGGGCTGTAGGAAGTTTTCTGCTGCCTTAAGGTATCGTTACACACATATCTGTGCAGACATTGCTTGCAACTCACTAGTTGCAGTGAAATCATGGACACATTGTTCTATCTTGTTGCTGTGTACAAATGGAACAATTTGTCCATGATTTCACTGCAACCAGTAAGTTGCAAGCAATGTCTGCACAGATATCTGTGTGTAACGGTACCTTTAGACTTGTCTGGCATCCCTATTTTTTACCATTACATGGTTGCCTTTTGCTTTAGCTCAGAGGCTCCTCTAAAGGGCCTGTCACACGCGTCAATGTCGTCAGTGAGATGATCGCTGACGACATTGACGGCTGATCGCTGGTGAGCTGTCACACAGACAGACTCACCAGCGATCAATTGACCAGAAACATCGTGGAAACGATTTAAATATCGTTTCCATGATGTCCTGCTCCCGCTGCCAGCCTGCTGGAAGCGGGAGCAGGCTGGTCTCCAAGGTAAACTGCGGGTATCTAGGCAGCACGCGCTGCCTAGATACCCGACGTGTACCTTAGTTACCAGCCTCCTCCGCTCACACGGCTGGTATCTAAGGTACACAGCGGGTAACTAGGGACCCTAGTTACCCGCTGTGTACCTTAGATACCAGCCGGTGAGCCAGGGGCGGACCTTGCTGCCCGGGGGCCCTGGTGCAGCCTTTGAGGGGGGGGATCAGCAGGGGGAAGCAGGAAGCTTCCCTGGTTAACCCCCTCTCCTCTGCCACACTGGCACAGGGACATGGGGGGCGGCTGGGGACCCCCCCTGCAGGGCTAACCTGCGTCCAGCGGGGCCCCTGTGAGCCGGAGCAGCAGCAGAGAGGACGGGCGGGCTCAGCCGGGGGAAGCAGGAAGCTTCCCTGGTTAACCCCCTCTCCTCTGCCACACTGGCACAGGGACAGCGGAGCGGAGGAGGCTGGTAACTAAGGTACACGTCGGGTATCTAGGCAGCGCGCGCTGCCTAGATACCCGCAGTTTACCTTAGTTACCAGCTCCCAGCACTTGTGAGAGGCGCTGGGAGCTGGAATATCGCTACTCCCGGTGTCACACGCAGCGATGCTGCGTGTCCACCGGCGACAATCGCCAGGTTTTAGAGCAGGTTCTAAAACCTGGCGATCATCAACCAGCGATTTATCGCTGGTTGATTCAGTATGTCACACGCGTCAATATCGCTGCAACGTCACGTGCAGCCGATATCGTGCAGGCGATATTGACGCGTGTGACAGGCCCTTTAGGGTACTGTTACACGTCGCAACATTGCATGCAATTTCACTTGCAATTTGCTGGTTGCAGTGAATTCATGGACACATTGTTCTATCTTCTTGCTGTGAACAAATAGAACAATGTGTCCATGATTTCACTGCAACCAGCAAATTGCCAGTGAAATTGCCGCGTGTGAAGTTTACCCCAGATTTGTGAACACCCCTCAGGAATCTGCCTTTCTTCTACATTGCTGAGATCTACATCAGGAAGGATTGGTGGTCGATATAGTCTTACCTTAAAAGGAGCTGTCTGGGCTTTTGCTATATTTCATGTGTATCTAGGCTGCAAATGTTGACAATCTGCAATATACATGTTGTCAACATTTTGCAGGGTTACCTAGATAACACATTTGCGGCTCGAGGAGAACGTCTAGGGTGTGTGTTTGTGCATGGAAATGAGAACTTATTGTTTCCTCCCAGTCTCCGGCAATCACGCCCCCTCCCCTATTCCCAGTATGGCCAGCTATCCCCAGGATGTTACAAGGCCAGCCCCCTCCCCCACTCTGACTATGGCCAGCCACAACCCAGGGCTCGTACTGGCCGCCCCAGCCCCTAGAGCACAGAGGAGTGTTATAGAGAGGATGGCTCCACTGGCACTGTGCTCTATTATACTGGAGGTCTGGAGAGATCGGGCGCCACTCCACACTGCAGAGATCCGGCTGCAGACCCCTGCTGCACATATCAAGGAGGGTGAGCGGCACACACATGCAGCGGGTCCCCTGCTGTACTGACAGTGTGCCGTAATTGCTTTCACAGCAGAGGATTCGGCACATTGTATCAAGAGCACTGGGGAGCGCTGTTTTGCACAGGGGGTGGGTGGTGACATTAGGGGCTGGGGCGGCCAGTCGGAGCCCTGGAGGTGGCATCCAATAGTGTACAGTGGGGAGGGGGCAGCCAGTAGGAGCCCTAGGTTGTGGCCGGCCATAATGAGAGTGGGGGTGGCTGGCCATACAGGGAACAGGAGAGGGGGGGTGATTACCGGAGACTGGGAGGAAACGACCAGTTCTCATTTTCATGCACAATCACGCCCCCTGGACATTCCCTGCCGCTGCAAATGTGTGTTATCTAGGTAACCCTGCAAAATTGACAACTTGTATATTGCAGATTGTCAACATTTTGCAGCCTAGATACACATATGACATATAGCAAAAGCCCGGACAGCCCCTTTAATGCAAGTTAAACCAGGTGAATCCAGTGGATAAAATAAAATCTTCCAGGTTTATTGAAAAGGGCAAATTATTAAAACTCTGATGGCAGAGATCAGCTACTCAATGCATTTCTCGCGAGTACTTGGTGGCTAAGGGTGAACAATGTTAGAAACCCGTTAAGTCATTTATCTCCGCCATCACTGAGTTTTAATATGATCTGCACTTTTCAATAAACAAGGAGAAGAAAAAGTGATCCAATAGTCCAAATCAGTCCCAGGGAACTACAGTGTAAGTGCCTATTAATTTTAGAGGGAATATATAATTCCAACTATATAGTGCAAGTATTAAATTGAATAAATTGGTGCATTGCATCTATTTTCACTTATATAATCTGGTTCCAAACCACTTGGCTTCCTCAATGCACTTTCTGTCTGAAGTACATTGAAATTGAATTACTTTACTATTGGATTTATATGAATACTAGCTGTAGTACCCGGCTACGCCCGGGTTAATAAATAACTGCTGTTAGCTATAACAAAATAGAATTTGAATGTGTCATATTAATGACCTGTATGAAAATAGAAGCTGAGCTGTGATTGATTGCTATAGGCAGCCTAATAAATCTCCAGCCAACAGTAAACCCTCCCCCTGGCCGGGCAGTATATGTTACCTCACACATACAGATAATAGACAGCTCATGTGACTGACATCTGCCTTAATTCCCTATATGGCACATGTGTTGCACATTGGCTGTTTTTAATCAGATGTTTATGTTTGGAAAATAAAGATAGCACATGTGAGGCGAGTTGTGTGAGGTGATTTGTGCACATCTGTGTCTGTCTGTGTGTCCCTGGGGTGTGTATGTGTGTGTCCCTGTGGTGGGTCTGTGTGGTGTGTGTCTCTGCTGTGTGTGTCTCTTTGTGGTGTGTGTGTCCCTGTGGGGTGAGTGCATGTGTCACTATAGGGTGTGTATGTACGTGTGTGTCCCTGTGGGGGGGGGGGGGTGTCTGTATGGGGTGTGTGTGTGTCTGTGTTGTGTGTGTATCTGTGTTGTGTGTGTCTCCCTGAGGGGTGAGTGCATGTGTCCCTATAGGGTGTGTATGTGTGTGTGTCCCTGTGGGGGGTCTGTGTGGTGTGTGTGTCCCTGTGGGGTGAGTGCATGTGTCCCTATAGGGTGGCTATGTGTGTGTGTCCCTGTGGGGGGGGTCTGTTTGGTGTGTGTGTCTGTGTCATGTGTGTCTCATTGTGGTGTGTGTGTGTCCCTGTGGGGTGAGTGCATGTGTCGCTATAGAGTGTGTGTGTGTCCCCTTGGGGGTGTGTGTGTGTGTCTCTATGTTGTGTGTGTCTCTTTGTGGTGTGTGTGTGTTTGTTCGGGTGCGTGGTGAGTATCCAATGTTGGGGCTGCACCTTAGCGACTATACACTTGTTGTATACACAACACACGCACACAAAGAGTAACATGTCCCCGTGCGTGATGAATCTCTCATGTTGGGGCCCCACCTTAGTGACTATATGCTGGTATGTGCTGTTAGTCTTTGGCACTATCATTAAGCCCCTCTCATTCACAACTGTCAACTGGTAACTGTCACTTTTTCCCCATTATGTAGATAGGGGCAAAATTTTTTGGTGAATTGGAATGCGCGGGGTTAAAATGTCGCCTCACAACATAGACTATGACGCTCTCAGGGTCCAGACGTGTGACTGTGCAAAATTTTGTAGCTGTAGCTGGCAGCCGTCGATTTTCCTCCCACACGTTTCTTTTCCCTTTTTCCCCCATTATGTAGATAGGGCCAAAATTGTTTGGTGAACTGGAACACGCAGGGTTAAAATTTCGCCTCACAACATAGCCTATGACGCTCCCGGGGTCGAGACGTGTGACTGTGCAAAATTTTGTGGCTATAGTTGCGATGGTGTAGATGCCAATCCCGGATATACACACATACATACATTCAGCTTTATATATTAGATATCTGCACGCTGAGTCCACACCTACTGTGTAGTTATGATATGTTCCCTGATTATTATTAGATGTGCTTGTACAAAGTTACAAAGTAAATATCACTAATTTGGACTATTGGGTCGCTTGTTTCTTCTCCTTGTTGTTTATGGATTTTCTGCAATTAGTCCATATATACGTAGATCTAGGTTAAACCCACTGGATATTTATGTCCATATTAAATTCCTATGAGGTGGGTAGGATTTCTGTGGCTTTTATTGATTACTTTTCAATAAACCAGGAAGATTTTATTTTATCCGTTGGATTCACCTGGTTTTCCTTGCATTGATGTCAGATGCAAGTCACAGCTGGAATCCTATACAATATGGACACGTACCAAGTAAATCAAGAGCCAAAATCTGAAATATGATTTTGTTAAGTACTTAAAAAGTGTAGAAAAAAAAAGTCACAACAACGAGAGCACTGAGGAAAAGCGCCTCTGCCCAGAGGGTACTTTCATTAGCCTATTCTATGCTTTACTACTTGTTGTGGATATATTAATATATGATAAATACATTATATTATACGCACACACACTTACTTAGCTCCCCCTGGCTGATATAGTCACACGGTGAGGCCATGTTGCTTTTCTTGGACATGGCCTTGTGTTGCATATACTATCCGGCTAGCATTACGGGCGCCATTATTGCCAGCACTACACATTGACACACCATATATTAGTCCACCTGAGAACACTGACCTATATATTATTCAGCCATTAATTATTTCTTCTCCTTGTTCCTGTAATATTTCTGTAAAGACGTTTGTTTTTCTTATGTGGGTTTGTATAATAAAATTATTTAGGCGTGCATCTCTCTTGTGCAAAGCTTTTCTCTTTTTCTTGTCCATCGCCCACTTGGGATTGGCACAGGGTCAATAAGGTGACGGTTACAGTGGCCCGACTGCCAATCCATTCAAAGTGGGTGCAGGAAAAAGTGAAGGCAGTGCTCAGTGGCCCCATAAGTGAATGGAGCGCACTTGCCTCTATATCCTAAGGCCCCCTTCACACTGCATGATTTCACTTATCAGTGTCCATCAGGTTTGTGTGGCTCCAAAACACAAAACAGGTGTCAATCTTTCAATTCCAGTTTTTCTCTACAAGCTTCACTCCTGGTTTTGACACACAAACACTGATGGACACTGATCAGTGAAATCATGCAGTGTGAAGGGGGCCTAACTGGATCAAAGTAGCCACTTAAGGGCCCGTTACACACGCTGATATTGCTAACGATATCGTTCCAACGTAACTGTTTTTGTGACGTTGCAGCGATGTTGAAACAACATCGTTATGTGTGACACGCATCAACGATAAGTCCTTGATCGTAGATTTATGGCCAGGACCATAAATCTGTCATTGGTCGTCCGCTGGTCAGCACACATTGGCGCGTGTGACAGGGGCCAAACGACCAGCGACAAGCAGAGCAGGATGGTAACCATTGTAAACAGTGGGTATCTAGGCAGGGCCTAGTTACACGATGTATACCCTGATTACCAGCCTTCTCCGCTTACAGGCTGGTAACCATGGTACACAGCATGTAAATAGGGACAGCCTGTCCCTAGTTACCCACTGTGTACCTTGGATACCAGCCTGTAAGCGGAGAAGGCTGGTGACCAAGGTATACATAGTGTAACTAGGCGCTGCCTAGATACCCGCTGTTTACTATGGTTACCAGCCTGCGCCCGCTTACTGCAGCCTGGCAGCAGGAGCTAGACATCATGGTAAGAATATTTTATTCTTTTCCACGATGTCGCTGGTCCACTGGTCGCTGGTGAGTCTGCCTGTGTGACAGCTCACCAGCGATAAGTTCACGATGTGACAGCGTTTCACATAGTATGTCGAATCGCTGCCACATCGCAGTGTGTGACGGCGACTTTAGACCGATCGGTGCAAGTTACAGTGGCCGGACGCCCACTGATACCCACAGTGGATAGGTGGTAATTTGTTTTCACCAGACAACTCCTTTAATATCCTCTTCAGGAGCTGTTGTCTCCAATTCTACGTGCACAGAACGATTTTCATCACGTTATCAACAGAACATCTTTTTACATGGGGCTGCAGGTACGAATGACCTTTTAAATCATTGCACCTGGTGTACAACTGGATTGCTCGTTTGTAGGGCGTTTGTTGCTCCAATTCATTTCTGTTACTTGAATATTGACCTGTGCAAATGTGCCATACAAACTACAACTGCTTAATGCCACCCCCCACAGACACACACGTCTAAGTATGAGCCTAGAAACTATGAACAGAATACAGATCTGATGCGTTCTATCATTTAGTTTGCTATTCCAGTTCACAATAATAAAATCTTATCTACAGACAGGGTTAGCACAATGCTAAGGATCATACCCTGCAGAAGAGGAGGCTCTTTCCAGAGTCACACAAGCCCACAAGTAGGACGGCTCTGCGGCTGCTCTGACGTCCCCGCAGCAATCTCCAGATCACTAAAGAAATGGAAGAAGCAGTTATAACAACAGTATCAGAGACCAGAGACATACAAGAATGCTCAGCACCTTCAGGAATAATCACACGTAAAGCAATAAACCAGGGCTGTGGAGTCTGAGTCCATTTTGGTGGAGTTGGACTTAGAGAAATTCAGGAGTCGGAGGTTTGGCTGAAGATAGTTTCAGACTAGAGGTTTTTTTCAATCCAGTGATGATTAGTCGGAAAACGTGTCCGACTGCATCCATTTATTTTTTGACAAGGATTATACCACACTGGTATTATACCGGATCCTATCAGCTGACAAGATTACCATGGTAACCGCAACAGCTGACCCAAGACAGGGACCTCCCGCTGCTTGCTTCCAGGGCTACCCATTATGGTGGGTTTACACACACCAATCATTGTATCCAATGATCTCTGAACCAATCTCTGGTTGCAGTGAAATCATGGACAGATTGCTCCATGTTGTAACAGCCACAAAAGGACTATGTCATGATTCACGCAACAAATGGTTCAAGATTGAACTATGTTGTGTGTAACCCTTGAGATCACTCAACCACGAGATTTATCCTGTAGATCAGAGACAAGTGATTGAGTGTGTAACAGCATTGAACCAACACTTGATTTTTATCTTTCCTGTTGAATCTGACTCTGATTGCTGTAAGCAGAATACCTGTTTTATTTTCCCCGGGCATTTCTAGCTGTACAGCAGAAAGACAGCCGACTATGGGGAGAATTAAGAAAAAAACAAAAAAAAATAACAAAATAGTGCTGTCATGCTACCCTCCTCCACTACCCCCAAACTCAATCACTCCAAACACAAATATTTATCTCCCGATCCCTCTTACCCCCCCACCTGAGCTCCTCAGCTGACATGCTTCTCAATCTCACACCCCTCCTGCAGAAACACAAAACTAGCCGACCATTTTCATACTCCCACCTGCTTGCTCTCTTTGCTTCTCCTATTAGCTGGTGACATATCTCCCAACCCAGGACCTCCACATTCAACACAGTCAACATTAACAAATACTCCTCCCTCCTTTCACCCCACACCATTCCCCTGACCCCCTCTCCACTGCCCCCTCTCTGCAGTGATCTGGAATGTCCATTCCATCTGTAATAAGCTCCACTTCATTCAGGACCTCTTTACCTCTCACAGATTCTCCTTCCTGGGCTCACAGAAACATGGCTGACACCCTCCGACATGGCCTACCCTGCTGCACTGTGCTATGGCGGACTTTATTTTTCCCACACACCTCGCACTGGTAACAAACATGGTGGAGGAGTGGGTCTTCTTTCTAGCAACTGCACCTTCGACCCAATTCCTCCTACTCCCTTCCTTATCCTCTGATCCTTTAAAGGTGCACTCTGTCCATCCGTATCTACTCTCCGTCAAACTTCCAAGTGGCTGTCTTATATTGACCATGAGGCTCAACCACTGCGTTCTTTGACCAATTCTCCTCCATCTGGCATCCTCACTTTCTCTCTGCTGACATTCCCACCATCATCATGGGTGACTTCAACATCCCCATTGTTACCAACCAGTCAACAGCCTCCAAACTCCTGTTACTGGCTTCATCCTTTTGCCTCTCTTAATGGTCCCCCACAGCCACACACACAGACGGACATACACTAGACCTCCTCTTTACCCAACTCTGCCCCTAACCAACAACCTCCCCCCCCCCCCCCCATCTGACCACTATTTCCTTATCTTCTCATCTTTGCCCTCTTCACCTGCCACCCATGTCCACCAACTCGCACACCTTCGCTGAAACCTCACACACGTTGACACTCACATACTCCGACACTATTCTACCACTATCCTCCATGTCCTCACTCCACGACACAGATAATGCCAAAGCTTTCTACAATTCTACACTCACAGCAGCAATTGATGCAGCTGCCAGTCTCGTTCACGGCAGAACACAACGAATCAACAGAGAACCCTGGCACACAGACACCACTAAAAAGATGCGTCGGGAGTCTAGGATTGCTGAGCGGCGCTGGAAGAAAACACATTCTTAAGAGGTCTACACAGCATTCAAACAAGCACTTCTCAAATTCAAGTCAGCACTCACCACCACTAAACAGAATTACTTCATTACCCTCATATCCTCTTTGTCCCATAACCCCAGGCAGTTACTCAACACATTCAAATCCCTCCTTCGCCCCCCACCCCACTTCTCGTATCTCTGCAGAAGACTTTACAACACACTTCAACAAGGTCAGATCAGACAAGACTTTGCTACCCAACCATCACAACCCCCATGTATACCAGACCACTCCCCTCCCCTCCCCTCCCCCACTAACCCTTTTCCCCTCCATCACTGAAGGAGAACTTGCACATCTACTCTCCAAATCACACCTCACCACTTGTGCATCGAACACTATCCCTTCCCACTCCCTCCCAACCTCACCACCACACTTATCCAAGCCCTAATCCACCTCTTCAATCTATCACTAACCTCTGGTACCTTTCCTTCTGCTTTCAAAAACGCAACAATTACACCTGTCTTGAAGAAGCCATCTCTCAACCCGACCTCCACATCCAGCTACCGGCACATATCCCTGCTCCCCTTCACCTCCAAACTTCTTGAAAAGCCTGTACTTTCCTCCCACCTCTTATCCAACTCTCTCTTTGACAACCTTCAATCTGGCTTCCGCCCCCACCACTCCACCTTAACCAAAATTACGAACAACCTACTTAACGCCAAAGCGAACGGCCACTTCTCCATCCTCCTCCTTCTTGACCTCTCCTCAGCAGTCGACCACTGCCTTCTATTACAAATCCTCTCTTCCATTGATATCACTGACCTTGCCCTCTCCCCTTACCTTTCCAACTGCACATTTAGCGTCTCCCACTCCAACACTACCTCCTCACCCCATCCCCTCATTGTTGGGGTCTCCCAAGGCTCTGTCCTAGGACCCCTTTTTTTCCCCATTGATACCCTTGGCCTAGGACAACTCAAAGTCCCATGGATTCCAGGACCACCTGTACGCTGACGACTCAGCTCTACCTCTCTGGCCCAGACATCACCTCTGCTGTCCAGAATCCCAGAGTGTCTATCAGCCATATCCTCCTTCTCCTCTTGTTTCTATAAACTAAATGTAAACAAAACTGAACTCATCTTTCACCCATCTCACGCACCTCCCTTACCTGATCTATCACACAATAAATATCACACTTTGCCTTGTACCTGAAGTCCGCTGCCTCGGAGTAATTCTTGACTCTGCCTTATACAAACCACAAACCACACATTCAAGCTCTCTCCACCTCCAACTCAAAAATATTTCCAGAATCCGTACCTTCCTCAACCCTCAATCTACTAAACTACTAGTGCATGCCCTCATCATCTCTTGTCTTAACTACTGCAACCTCCTCTTCTGTGGACTCCCTGCTAACATTCTTGCACCTCTCGAATCTGTCCTTAACTCTGCTGCCCAACTAATCCACCTCGCTGCTCCTCCACGTCTCCACTCTGCAAATCCCTCCACACTGGCTCCCAATTCCCCAGCGTATCCAATTCAAACTACTAACACTGACTTACAAAGCCGTCCACAATCTCCCCCCCCCCATATATCTCTGAACTAATCTGATATCATCCAACTCGTAATCTTCGATCCTCCCAAGACCACCTCCTTTCCTCCACACTTGTACGTTCCTCATCTAACCGCCTTCAAGACTTTGTCTGAGCATCCCCCATCTTCTGGAATTCTGCACCTCAAAACGTCTGACTGTCCTCCACACTCGGAACCTTCAAGCGGAACCTGAAAACCCATCTATTCAGAACAGCCTACAACCTGCAATGACCACAGTGCCACCTCACCTCTACTGGACCCGGCTCTCCATCACCGCCAGAGCAGACCCAACCTTCTGTTTCCCTGCCCATTGCCCTGTAGAATGTAAGCCTGCAAGGGCAGGGTCCTTTCTCCCCTCTGTACCAGTCTGTCACTGTTTGTTCATTGTATTTTTAACTTGTTTGTATGTATCCCTTTCCCATGTACAGCACCATGGAATCAATAGTGCTCTATAAATAAAGAATAATAATCACCTGCTGCACTGATTTACAGGTGGTTAAATTCTGGTGGTTGGTTAGCTTTAAGTCTCATGAATATTCACTGCACCACAATGGCCAATCACAGGCGATCACTTTCTGTGACTGCTCCCCCACAATCTGGATGATGTCTGTGGTTGATTGCTATACACATTAGTACATGGCAAATGACCTGCCATCATAGTGTGTTAAATAAATAATGGAAAAAAATTCACAGGGGTACGCTGTATTTTTAATTCTCAGCACAGATAAAGCAGACAGCTGCAGGATGTATCCCTCAGCTCCCTAGTTTTACCTTGGCTGGCAAAGAAATATACAGGGAAGCTCAGTTTTTTTTATTTAAATAAATAATAAAATAAAAAAAATAAAAATATTGTGCATTGCCCTAGTTTTAATTGCCAGCCAAGATAAAACTAGGCAGCTGGGGGCTAGTATTTTCAGTGTAGGGGCGTCCATAGTTATTGGACCCCTTAGGCTATAGAATAGCAGCCCGTAGCCGACCCAGGAATTGGCATATTCATTAGAAGTGCCAATTCCCGTCGCTTTACCTGGCTCTGCCCGATGCTCTGGTGCGGTGGAATTACTGTGATAGAAAAGGTTAATGACAAATGAGTATTGACGTTGCCCTGAAAGAGGAAGTATCCTATTAGCACAAACTGTGAGGACACAATGATGGCACCCAGAGTTACGGCTCTGTCTTCAGTCAGCTAGCGTGATTAACGTGGCAATCTTGCCAGCTGACCAGGACACCATGGTAATCGTGTTAGCTGACCGCAGACAGGGCCAAAGCTCAGTGCCATCATTGTGTCCTCGGAGCTTGTGCTGATAGGATGTTTCCTCTTTCGGGTGCCAATGCAGCAGAACTGAGATTGCGATGTGGGACCACGTGGTGGATTATCATCAGAAGGTATGTTGTTGGGACTTAATAAATGGTTAAATGAAGGTTGTCAATGTGTTTGATCTCTAATAAAGAAATTTTCTGCGTGTGTTTATTAACTGTTCACTTACCAGATTGGTAATTTACAGGTATTACAGACGTCTAATATTACCAATTTGGACTTAAAGTCAAGCTGTCATTAACCCCTTTTACCACCCCGATGTCAGCGCACCAGAGCATCGGGAAGAGCCAGGTAAAGCGCCAGGAATTGGCACTTTTAATGAATGTGCCAATTTCTGGAATAACTGCAGGCTGCTAATTTATAGCGTGGGGGGCCCAATAACTGAGTCTTACCGCGCTTAGAATACCAGCCCCCAGCTGCCTAGTTTTACCTTGGCTGGCAATGAAAAGTAGGGCAAAGCCCACACATTTTCTTATTTAAATGAGAAAGGAAAAAAAAGTTCCCCGCTATTTTTCATTGTCAGACATGATAATACTAGGCAGCTGAGGGTGGCAGCCTGTTCTGTGCTGAGAATAAAGAATACAGCGAAGCCCTGTGCATTTTATTTCTCAATTTATTTATTTTACACACCATGATGGCAGGTTGGTTTAGGTTGCCATACACTAATGTGTGTGGCAACCAAGCAGACACTGGTACGAGTTGTGGCAGAGCAGTCTGAGTGCAACAGCCAATCACACAGATGCTCTCACAGTGAGTGATCCTAGATTGGCCGCCGCTGTTCAGTGCAATGAATATTCATGAAGCTTAATGAGAGTCCCTGGAAGCAGCAGCCGGATAGCTGGAGACTGGTAAGATCCATCAATACCTACCTTCTAGTGACACCTGCATGCTCAGTAGGCATACTGAATCCTGCCTCATCCAGCAAAACTGTATCCAGAGCCCATTCACTTTTAGTTTAATTTATGTTGGATCCTTCTGAATCCAGTTGGTGGTAGATTTTTGCCGACCCTCAAAAAAAAGCTACATATTGTGTTTTCAGAGGTTGGCAAAAAAAAAAAAAAATGTTAACTGGATGCAACCGCATGTGCCCGAGTGAAAGTCAAATGAGACAAACTGGATGCGATATGTATCCTGTAGCGCCAGGATTCTGCCAGAGGATTGAAAGCCTCAAGTGTGAAACTGCCCTTACCAACAGCACAGACCGGCAATAAACCCCAGGACTCAGAGAAAGCGATTCCCAACCCCCAGTGCCAGACATCTCAGTATATGAGAAGGCCCTATATAATAATGAGGCTGAAGAACAGTCTGTACAGGGGCAGCTTACATACAACTATTGCTGGTTCTCCAGTGACTGGTGAGAGGTGCAGCCCACAGAGGGAGCATTTACTTTTATTATTAGTTATGCACCATTAATTCCATGGTGCTGTATATGAGGAGGGCTTACATACAAAACAAGGGGGCAGGGTAACCACCTGCTGGGGGAGAATGGATGTGGCACTGCTGGGCATCAGGGTCACCGCCAGCTGGTGGAGGGATTGGGGCGCTGCTGGGGGGGATGGGACAAGATGGGATGCTACTGGGGGACACGGACACTGCTTGATGGGGTGTGTGTGGGGGGAGGCAGGGTCACCACCAGCTGGTGGAGGGATTGGGGCGCTGCTGGGGGGATGGGACAAGATGGGATGCTACTGGGGGACACGGACACTGCTTGATGGGGTGTGTGTGGGGGGAGGCAGGGTCACCACCTGGTGGAGGGAGGGAGATGGGTGTATTGCTTGGAGGCAGGGTTACTGCATGATGGGGGGGGGGGGGGGGAGATGGGGCAAGTTGGGACACTATTGGGGGGACGCGAGCACTGCCTGATGGAGTGTGTGGGGGCAGGGTCACCACCTGGAGGAGGCAGGGTTACTGCATGATGGGGGGGGGGGGAGATGGGGCAAGTTGGGACACTATTGGGGGGACGCGAGCACTGCCTGATGGAGTGTGTGGGGGCAGGGTCACCACCTGGAGGAGGGGGGGGGGGTTGAAGATGGGTATACTGCTTGGAGGCAGGGTCACTGCATGATGGTGTGGGACTGATGGGGCAGTGCTGGGGGTCACAGTCACCCTCCCCCTTACATTTGGCGGCCGGTCACACTGCGCTATCAGCCTCTGTACACCACACGCCTATCCATAGCCTGCTGTACTCGGCACTGCGGGTCATGCTAAGGCTTGTGCTGCCACATTATCACTGTCTTCCATACTCACCCACACTGAGCAGCACCACCACCAGGGCCGCCAGCACGGTCAGCACAGTGGGGTCCTGCCGGGAGAGCTCCTGTGTGATGAACTCCATGTCAGGCAGCAGTTGGCCGCTCACACTTTCCTCCACCGCCGCCATGGCTGTCACGCCTGCGCACTGAGCTTTACACTCTACTACGCATGCGCTCAGCACCCGGCAACGTGTCACTACTGCCAACCACTGAGCTGTCAGACGTGACTGGCAGGAGCAGTGCATGATGGGAGCTCGGAGCCGTGATGTCTGAGGAGGCGTGGTCACTTAACTCAGCCGGCGGAAACCCGCGCTCACACGAGTGACGTAATCTCCTCACACTGCTGAGACTTATAGTGCACCAATAGTCACCTCCTCACTGCTAAGAGTTATAGTGCACCAATAGTCACCTCCTCACTGCTGAGAGTTATAGTGCACCAGTAGTCACCTCCTCCTGCTGAGACTTATAGTGCACCAATAGTCACCTCCTCACTGCTGAGAGTTATAGTGCTCCAATAGTCACCTCCTCACTGCTGAGACTTATAGTGCACCAATAGTCACCTCCTCACTGCTGAGACTTATAGTGCACCAATAGTCACCTCCTCGCTGCTGAGACTTATAGTGCACCAATAGTCACCTCCTCACTGCTGAGAGTTATAGTGCACCAATAGTCACCTCCTCACTGCTGAGAGTTATAGTGCACCAATAGTCACCTCCTCACTGCTGAGAGTTATAGTGCTCCAATAGTCACCTCCTCACTGCTGAGAGTTATAGTGCTCCAATAGTCACCTCCTCACTGCTGAGACTTATAGTACACCAATAGTCACCTCCTCACTGCTGAGAGTTATAGTGCACCAATAGTCACCTCCTCACTGCTGAGAGTTATAGTGCACCAATAGTCACCTCCTCCTGCTGAGAGTTATAGTGCACCAATAGTCACCTCCTCACTGCTGAGAGTTATAGTGCTCCAATAGTCACCTCCTCACTGCTGAGACTTATAGTGCACCAATAGTCACCTCCTCACTGCTGAGAGTTATAGTGCACCAATAGTCACCTCCTCACTGCTGAGAGTTATAGTGCACCAATAGTCACCTCCTCACTGCTGAGAGTTATAGTGCACCAATAGTCACCTCCTCACTGCTGAGAGTTATAGTGCTCCAATAGTCACCTCCTCACTGCTGAGACTTATAGTGCACCAATAGTCACCTCCTCACTGCTGAGAGTTATAGTGCACCAATAGTCACCTCCTCACTGCTGAGAGTTATAGTGCACCAATAGTCACCTCCTCACTGCTGAGAGTTATAGTGCTCCAATAGTCACCTCCTCACTGCTGAGAGTTATAGTGCTCCAATAGTCACCTCCTCACTGCTGAGAGTTATAGTGCACCAATAGTCACCTCCTCACTGCTGAGAGTTATAGTGCTCCAATAGTCACCTCCTCACTGCTGAGACTTATAGTGCACCAATAGTCACCTCCTCACTGCTGAGAGTTATAGTGCACCAATAGTCACCTCCTCACTGCTGAGACTTATAGTGCTCCAATAGTCACCTCCTCACTGCTGAGACTTATAGTGCACCAATAGTCACCTCCTCACTGCTGAGACTTATAGTGCACCAATAGTCACCTCCTCACTGCTGAGACTTATAGTGCTCCAATAGTCACCTCCTCACTGCTGAGACTTATAGTGCACCAATAGTCACCTCCTCACTGCTGAGACTTATAGTGCACCAATAGTCACCTCCTCACTGCTGAGAGTTATAGTGCACCAATAGTCACCTCCTCACTGCTGAGACTTATAGTGCTCCAATAGTCACCTCCTCACTGCTGAGACTTATAGTGCTCCAATAGTCACCTCCTCACTGCTGAGACTTATAGTGCACCAATAGTCACCTCCTCACTGCTGAGACTTATAGTGCTCCAATAGTCACCTCCTCACTGCTGAGACTTATAGTGCTCCAATAGTCACCTCCTCACTGCTGAGACTTATAGTGCACCAATAGTCACCTCCTCGCTGCTGAGACTTATAGTGCACAAATAGTCACCTCCTCACTGCTGAGACTTATGGTACCTTTACACGCCGCCACAACAGGATGGATACCAACGGCAACTTCACGTGCACGAGCACGGCCGAACGGTTACCAACGGGAACCGCACCCTCTTTACACGCCGCCACAAGGTGCGCTACGCTACGCTACATCTACAGCTAGATACATCGCCGGGTGTCGCAAGTAGCCGTCTGTAGCTCAGCGTACCAGCTTTACACACCGCCACCACAGAGTGATCTGGGAGCAACAAAGGCAGGACGTAAAACAAATAGGCGTGCCACAGACCTGTACGCCGCGCCCAAACCACAACCATTGGCCAACAGTACGGAGTTGTGATTGGGCACGACGGAAAGGGCGGATGGCCGAGACGTGCCGTACTAGTGAGCGGAGTGTGGCACGGAATAAGCGCTTGTGACATGGCGGAGCCTGGCGAATGCATCGAAATCGATGGTAATGGGTCACGCTAGAGCGGTGGCCAGTCACATATCCCGTGTGTATTAAAGTAGCGGTCCGGGGCTATGTGTGCGTAGTACAAGTGTTTGCCTTGTCACGCACGATCAGCGCTTGTGACAGCCGCGTGTGCCGATTGCACTGAGGTGCGTTTGTGTGCCACACATTAGCGGCTTACAAAAGACAGTATGTGCGTTTTCTGTCAAAAATCTGTGACAACTGTGGCGAAGTATGTGTATGTATACAGGCTGAATGGGGTTTAATATATGTGCTGACAGATGTGAATGTAGTGGATCAGCTTCCAAGGCACCAAGTCAAAGATCTGTGTGACAGTGTATTAGCAAACACCTGACAAGAATATGTCCTGCATCAATGTGCTGTGTGCAGGGGACCCTCTGCCTACAACAAAATAAAGGATCATGTACGCACAATGGCCACAAACACTGTTGGGCAAAAGACTTTCAGAAAAACATGGCTACCCACACATATTGTGTGCACAATCCCAGCCAATAGGTGGCTATGACATCCCAGGCCCCCACCCAACCCTGCATCACATTGCCCTCCTCCACCAAGTAATCAGGCTCACACAGATTATTTTGGATCCAACAGAAAAAGGTTTAATATATTGCATGAATCTTGACCTTGTCTTGTGCAAACAAAATATACATAAAGTAAAAACATTGTAGAATTCAAGAGCATGTGACATTAATCAGCCACATTCAAGGGAGAAGCAAATCACCACACATTGCAAACTGTGCATGGAAAAAATACCAAAATAACCTAAACTAACTAAGTAACTAACTAAATAATGAAAACTCATGCACATAATGAAAACAAAGATAATGGAAAAGGTCAACCAAAAATTAAAGGGGTGCAGCTAACCTGCTGTCACCTCCATTGAAACCACAAAAAGCAACTCCCAGAGCCAGCCACATTATATGGCCTGGTCCTGCCAGCTCACTGCACCAGACCCATTGAAGTAGGAGCAGTAAGCTTCTCTACTGTCCCTGGCCTCCTGCCGAGTGCGGCCATGGCTCTGCGGCTGGAGTGGCACAATCACATGGGCCTCATCACGCCAAGACCCTGGACGGAGCTCCCCTGTTGTAGCGTCGGCATTATCTACATAACCTCCTGGCGTGTATGATGCTCTATCCCTACGACGCAGGAAGTTGTGCAGCACACAGCAGGCCACCACTACCGCGTCAATAGACTCCGGTTTCATATGTATAGGCGTATGAAAAATCCGGAATCTATTCGCCATTATCCCAAACGCATTTTCAACTACACGGCGGGCCCGGGATAGCCGGTAGTTGAAAATGCGTCTCTCAGAAGTAAGGGCCCTCTGGGGATATGGCCGCAGTAGGTGTTCCTGAAGTGGGAATGCTTCATCCGCCACAAACGCAAAGTTGAGATGTTCGGTCGTGTGCTCATTTGAGGGTAAGTTTAGCCCACCATTCCCTAGTAGTGTTGCCAAGGAGCTTAGGGCAAACACCCCCCCATCTGAGTTCCGACCAGGCATTCCAACATCCACGTAGAGGAACTCATAGTTGGCATCTACTACAGCCATGAGGATTATACTACAATACCCTTTGTAATTGAAATACAAAGAGCCAGAGTGGGCAGGTTTGGTAATCCTCACGTGCTTACCATCCAATGCCCCGCCACAGTTGGGGAAGTTCCACCGGGTTTCAAACCCTCGGGCTACTTCCAGCCATTCTGCGGCGGTTTAAAGGCATTTTCATGTAGGCTGGCTGCAGAGCTCTCCAGATGGCCCAACACGTTTCAGGGATCAGGCGGCTCAGCAGGGGCAGGGAGACACGTGACACGTATGTGAGGGATGTCATGGACTGCCCTGTAGCCAGGAACCGCAAAGTGATCGCCAACCGCTCAGCAGCTGATACTGATGGGCGCATTATAGTGTCCTGACGCGCTATCATTGGCCCTACACGCTCCAATAGGAAGGTGAAACAGTCCTCGGGCATACGGAGATAGTTTCGGTAATCATCAGGACAGTTAAGCTCCAGCTCCCGCAACAGCTGCATGTGGCCCCGGGTTTCCCGCCTCAGAAGCCAATCACGGGTCCACATCCGCCGCTGTCTGCGCCTCATCAACCTTTCATACCGATTCTGATACCACATTTGCTCTTCCACCAACGCAAGAGCCACGATAACATTGCGGTCATGGATATTCTGCATCCTCAATATCAGCACCTGTAGATGAGAAAGCACAACATGAGTACATAGACCAAAATGTGGGCAAGTCAGCATGTTCAGCAAGCCACACCTCTTTTCCATTACACACTATAGCCAAGGGCATGGGATCTCTAGTGTGGGCCCAAAACACAACCCTGAGGCAAGGACGCCAAACACACAGTAGTCACCCCAAACAACATGGCACACGGCGATTGAGAGTGGCCTCCTCTACATCAACGTCAATGGGAGCTCCCAAAATTCACACATCTGCACCTAGGTGAGTTAGAAAGGGACATGTGTCACCAATAATGTTGCTCAAACAGGTCCCATAATCCATTACACAGCCCATAATGTCAATTGATTACAGTAAAAATGAGAAGAATAACGAATGTGACGTACCCCGATATGGAAGGTTGAGGAAGGCTACATGAACCAAACAACATTGCACATGACTGCGGATGGTTACCCATGGTTTCATAGGTTTTTGAAGGTGTCATTTTTAATACACATCTATGCCATGTCTGGCGCCCAACACCTCAAAGCCCTGTGTCATCCCATTCCCGTTGAACACAGTCTCCATTGGCCACAACCAGTATGCAGAAATCGATCCAGTCGACATGAGTGACACAGTTCCGTCTACAGTCATGCATCCATTCTCCTGTATGTTGTCTGGAAACAAACACAGCAATGTATCTCAACAAAAGTGTCAAGGCCCAAACAAAATGCCGTATCCTAAGCCACACACTACACTATATCTCGTCCCCAACAATACAAACCCCTATATCGGCCGCTACAGCAGTCTCCGGCGCTCTCCAAGAACATCAACATATGCACCCCACCCTGCGCAAATTCCATGTGTGTCCACAAAAACTTACCTAATGGGTCTGGCCAGCAAGCGTAATGTTTGGCGGCATGGGCAGCTTTTAAAGGGCCGCCAACCTATCACGATTCAGCGATCTCCACCAATTAGCGGAAGGCAAATCCGCACCCAGGTGCCCCATCAGGATGTGCATAATTGTGTCCGCTGTGATTGGTGTCCCGGACTATAAAGGCAGGTCAATGGCCACTGCTCCTTGTCCAGACGTCGATGTGCATTGAGCTACTAGTGTCCTGTTTGACTTCTGTTGCTCTGACGGTAAGCCTCTTTAGCGGTTTCTAAGAAAATGTAATGAACGCAGCTGGTTCTGGCACAGGCAGCTTAGGCGATGTGTGTATGGCCATGTTTGAAGCGGCATGCAAATATTGAACACGTAATATTAAATATGTGTACCTTATTCTGTGTCGCCCAGTAGCCAGGTAGTGCCTCTACTCATATAGTGTAAGTATGTATTGCACCTTCTGCTTTTTGGCAATGGTAAAAGAGCAAGGTGTTATTTCTTTGGCTGGTACTTCACATCAACATTTCAGGGGTGGTAGAATTGTGGCGGACATTCCAGGGATGTTGGGTACATGTGTTAAAATGGTACTTCCACGTCTGGAGGAACACCTACATGATCATCTGGGTGCACATTACATGTAGTATGTGCAGTGTTGGCACACACCCAGGCCGCCTTTCTCATATAGTGACCCCTAACCATTTTGGACACTGGCCAGGTACTAGTTAGCACACAACGTGTTAGGTCACATGTTGCCCTCTAAAGGTATGTACGCACACACCGTGTCAAGGTGTGTTGCAATAGGTACATTGGGGACTGAAATCATGTTTGAAACATCTGTAGGTGGACACCGATATCCGGGGCTTGATATTGGCAGCATACATGTGTTTGAGTTAGTAGCGGTCTGAGATTGAGAAAATGGCCCACTCATGCCCAGTTTCACTCCCCAAAATAGCTGCATAGATGATCACTGTTGAAAGTTAATGATTATGTGTATCATTGTGGCAGGTTTTGAAATGTCGGTATGGCTTGTGTTGTGACTGTGTTTTTTTTGTGTATTTTGTCATCGGCAGATGCCGAGGGGTACTGTGGAATTGGAATCCCAGCTTCTCACGGAGTATCAGCGGCACGAATGTTTGTGGCGCAGCTCGCTGCCCGAATATAAAAATCGGGCAGCGAGGGCCGAGGCCTACAGGAGTCTTGTGGCTCTGGCAAATCGGTTGGAGCCAAGGGTAGGCAAGACGTGGGACCAGCATATGGTGGCACTTAAGATCAAAAACATGAGGTCGGCGTTCATGCGGGCTCACATTCTGTACCAGCGCCGTCGCTCAGGGGCTGGAGCTGAGGAGGTACCATCACCTACCCTATGGTACTATCCCCTCTTCACCTTTATCCTGGGCGAGGTTCGCCCGCATCAAACGACGACCAACTGCCCCGTTGCTGCGTCCCATGTAGGCCCGGCTGCATCACCATCTGCGCCACAGGAGGTGGGTAATTGTGTGACAGTGGTGGCCCACAATGTTTCCTTCACATGTGTGCTTCTATAAATCCTTCACACCAAATGTGTTGGCATATTTTCCTCCTTGCTGCGGCAAACCTTGGGGTGTCAATCTATCTGCCCTCCTTCCATGACTTGGCAGACTTTTCTATTCTATGCTTCCAGCCGTATTGCAATGTTGCTTCTTCCACAACATCTTGGTATGTTTAGGTTAGTTATTTAAGGGTTTCAAGATAGCAGGTGGTTTGTTCTCAAACAGCCACATAGTACCATGTAGTAAATGGTGCTGGCTCACATGTGTGTTGGCTTTGTTGCCAGTGGGTTAAAGGTAGTTGACTGAGGGGTGGATTCTCACCATAAAGGAGTCCTAATGGAAAGGTGGCCAATATGTGTCATTGGGCAGCACAGCCCCCAGTATCAAGGTGTTGTGGTGACATGTCCTAATATTGGATTACGGCTACGTGACAAACAACTAATTATGTATTGAGCTGAGCTCCTGGAATGGTCGAGGTGAGTGTACAGGAGAACCACTGGTGTTGGGGTCTTGAACCTTATTTGCTTTACTGTGTTATTCATCATTTTCCATTCTGGTAGTTGGGCTTGGTGTGTGTGGGAGTGGTATCTAGAGTCCTGTTGTGAATGTATACAGTTGATAGTGCCTCCACTAATGGTTTGTTTTTTTTTTCCCCACCCACAGGCCCCAGAAGAGGACGGCTCCATTGCCGAGGATTCTGTTGCTGATGATGCTCAGCCCATGACATCTGGGGCTGAGCAGGAGGGCGGGGCGAGTGATGTGGGTCCAGGCCCAGGTCCCAGCTCCGGGATCCGTCGCCGCCGACGTCCTGCACCACCAGAGACGGAGCTGGCGACCTGGGCCCGACGCGTGCTGTTGGATGAACAGCGGACCCACATCGACAGCGACGCCCTCTACATGAGCAACAGAATGCGAGGGATGGAGCCGCTCCAGAAAAAGATCCTTCTGAGGGTCTTCCACAATGCCGCTGATGCTGCCGATGATGGGGCCCTTCAATGGGGCTGCCACGTCCCCCCCCCCATGCAACACACCTTGTGGCCCCTTTCACCAGCTGCCCCATCTCGGCCCGTGAGAAGACCTGCCCCGCCACAGTCACCCCATCCCCCCTCAACACGTCGTCGTTCAACCAGACGTTCTGGGGCAGGTCGGGGCTGCCCTCAGAGGAGGGGGGATGCGGCATTGTCAGAGCCGACAGAAGAGGAGTAATTTGGACACTAGTAGCCAATGCACAGAATTGGCAGTCTGGACTTTATTATTTCAGGAATCTCCTTTGATTTGTAAATTTTGTGGAATGAGTTTTGGCCTAAATGTGTATTTTTGTTTTTTTTGTTCCCCCAAAAATTATATTCTTTGTAATTTATTTTTATATCCAGCCTGGATTAAAATTTTTTGATTCACACAATTGTGTATTCATTTAGGAATAAGGATTGTGGGGGTTTTTGGGGGTGAATGTTATTGTGGCCAATAATAGGTTTCCCCAAGCCACACAATATGGGCCACTGCTCGCTGAGCAGGATCACCATCGGTTTCATTTGGAATGTCTTAGCACATTCACAAAGGGATGTTGTGATGTGCCTCACATAGTTAGGTTATGGTGAGGTTTGGTCACCAAATATTAGTAAGGTCACATGAAGGAGCGTATAACAAAGTTAGAACAGCATTGTATTGTAAACATACATGTGTCACAGACATTTGCCATCATACAAGGAATGCTTAGGCCAGATGGGGCTAGCCAGTCCACACTTGTGATGGTCCCAATGTGGGACAGTATAGGGATTGTAGGGCAGATTGGCCTAGCCAGTCCACACTTGTGATGGTCCCAATGTGGGACACTATAAGAAAAGAGCCCAACGGGGGCAAAAAAAAAAGAAGAAAAATATTTTCACTTTTGCAAGGCAACAAGCCAACGTGTGAAAATTTTAGGGTCCAACAAGGACAACTGTTTGTGGGGCCATGTTTGGCCAGGATACAATGCATCCTCAAATTCATGGGTGTGATCCATGGTGTGGGTGTAGGGCCGCCAGCATTTGAGCCAGGCGGGCAAGGTCCTGCAGGCCACGCTGTAGAGCCGTGGTCAAACGGGCCACAAATGCCTGATGGGCCTGGATGAATTCCTCCATGGTAGGGGCACCTGTATTGGGAGTAAACACACACTTTAGTACACAGTCGTCACTGCTGATGGTTAGTCATGACTGGCCACAACCATCCACTTACCCTGTTCCTCCAAATCCAGTTCACCATCAGACGGGGAGGGAGATGGGGTCAAGCTCCATCCATATGAGCCCGCACGTTCACCATCTGCAAAAATGGTGAACCAACATGGTTTAATTTGTTTACATAAATAGTTTTGGCCCAGATGAAATTTAAGCAACAGTGTGCAGGGTGTCTGTGGCAACATAACACACTTACCACCATAGTCACTGTGTGGGGACATGGTCACCCCAGGACTCGCCACTGAGCTGGAGACAGTGGGAGGTGGTGTTACTCCCGGGCTGGGGCTCCGTGGCCACATTATGTGGTTCAGGGGTAATAGTGGTCCTGGGCTATGGGGCAAACACTCCTCTGGGCCGCCAGGTACTTGCAGCTCCTCGCCCTCCTGTGGGGAGTTGATGTGTTCCTCCAGCAGCCAGGCAGATGGGGACAGCTGGTCACACTCCAGCGGGCTGCCAGGTGCTGACTGGTCCTCCACGTCCTCTGTCCCGGTGGGTGACGGCACGTCTGGCTCCTGAGGCCCGGGGGAAGGTGTTGACCCTGGGGACAAGGGTGCCACTTGAGCCTGATGTGGTGGGGTTCTTGATGGGCCACCTGGGGGTGGGGCATGGGGCCCTTCTTCTGATGAGGATTCAGCATCTAGTTTGAAATTTGAACATAAAAGACGTAATAAGATCATGCCTACACATTGTTGTCCTACAAAGAGCTTGTGTGGCTATGTATTTGACGGCTAAGCCTGGGGTCACACACACACAGATATGTGGCCAGATATTGTTCACAGATCTCTGGTTGCAGTGAAAGCATGGACACATTGTTCCATTTTGAGGCTGTATCCAAATGTAAACATGTGACCATGATTTGACTGCAAACAGAGATCTGCAAACAATATGTGGGCAGATATCTGTGTGTGTGACCCCAGCCTTACTTAGCATCAACCAGGTGATGCTGGATGCATACACTCATGTTGTATGCATGGACTGTGCGTGTGAGACATTTTTAGGCCTGACTGGATGAGCACAACACTGTGAAGATGTGTTTGATTGTGTAGGCCACACTGTCCCTTGTCATATGTTTCCATCATTTTTTGTGTATTGTGGGACATGCACATGTGGCGGTGTGTGTTTTGGGGCAACAATCACTCACCACGCAGCCTGGCAATCCTGGCACGGATGTCCAGTATGCGACCTGGGCACTTATGCTTCAAGTCAGCGATTTTTTTTGGATCGCTTTGACTGTCCTCTGTACCCCCAGTTGGCAGAGCAGGGACCGCTGGATCCGCCGCACGGTGCACCGATTGCGCAGCCTGGGGTGCCGGTGGTGATGGTGGCCCCAATAGTCCCGACGGTCGCACTGATCAATGAGGATGATCAGCTCCGCCATCCCCCATGTTGCGGCGCGGTGCACGGCTGCCATGACTGCTATGGTGTGTGCAGAGGCGGGGCTGGCACCTTGCAGGCAGAGTGAAAATGAAACCAACGTCATGACGTCATTACGACCGCTGTCGGGGTGACGCACCTTTATAAGTAGCCCAACGCGCAGTGACTCGCCCGACACACTTATGCGGCCCCTACTGCAGAAGACCCACAGTGCAGTCCGTACAACACGGCTCTGATCTGTCTACTGAGTAATCTCCTCCGATGTGCTATGGGATTGTGTGCATCTGTGTGCGCGCTGCGCGCAGTGCCAGACCCGGAACACTTCTACGGCAGCTGCTGTGCAATAAGCCAGAGCGGTACGTAACACACACTTGTGCGCTGTGTACCGCATTATTCGTTATCATGTGTTGATAGGATGTGCACACTGTATGTAGATCATGGGCCATTTATGATTTTACGTTCAAGTGTGTGTCCGTGTAATTGTACTACTATATGATCGTGCATACGGCGCGTATGTGTAGTGCTGAAGGGACAGCTCATCCAAGATGGAGGGCTGTGAGGCAAGGGCCAATCGTAACGCAGCATCTTCCACCAATGATCGCTGAAGGGGCGCGGTATCACGGAGCATGGGTGACGCCTTAGCCACATTGCAGCTACATCGCCGGATGTCCCGAGTTCCCTTCTGTAGCTTCTTTACACGCCGATACAGCTCGCTACAATCGGCGATGTAGCTTTCTGTTTATGGGCAGTGCACGGATGCAGAGGTATCTGTAGCCGGCTGTGTCGTCCCGTCTTCAGACGCCGCTACTACGGGCGATATTGGCGCGACAAGCTACATTTGTAGCCTGTAGCGGGTTGTATCCATCCTGTTGTGGCGGCGTGTAAAGGTACCATAATAGTGCACCAATAGTCACCTCCTCACTGCTGAGACTTATAGTGCACCAATAGTCACCTCCTCACTGCTGAGAGTTATAGTGCACCAATAGTCACCTCCTCACTGCTGAGAGTTATAGTGCTCCAATAGTCACCTCCTCACTGCTGAGACTTATAGTGCTCCAATAGTCACCTCCTCACTGCTGAGAGTTATAGTGCACCAATAGTCACCTCCTCACTGCTGAGAGTTATAGTGCACCAATAGTCACCTCCTCACTGCTGAGACTTATAGTGCTCCAATAGTCACCTCCTCACTGCTGAGTTATAGTGCATCAATAGTCACCTCCTCCTGCTGAGACTTATAGTGCACCAATAGTCACCTCCTCACTGCTGAGATGTATAGTGCACCAATAGTCACCTCCTCACTGCTGAGAGTTATAGTGCACCAATAGTCACCTCCTCACTGCTGAGACTTATAGTGCTCCAATAGTCACCTCCTCACTGCTGAGACTTATAGTGCACAATAGTCACCTCCTCGCTGCTGAGTTATAGTGCACCAATAGTCACCTCCTCACTGCTGAGAGTTATAGTGCACCAATAGTCACCTCCTCACTGCTGAGACTTATAGTGCACCAATAGTCACCTCCTCACTGCTGAGACTTATAGTGCACCAATAGTCACCTCCTCACTGCTGAGACTTATAGTGCACCAATAGTCACCTCCTCACTGCTGAGAGTTATAGTGCACCAATAGTCACCTCCTCCTGCTGAGACTTATAGTGCACCAATAGTCACCTCCTCACTGCTGAGACTTATAGTGCACCAATAGTCACCTCCTCACTGCTGAGACTTATAGTGCACCAATAGTCACCTCCTCACTGCTGAGACTTATAGTGCACCAATAGTCACCTCCTCACTGCTGAGACTTATAGTGCACCAATAGTCACCTCCTCACTGCTGAGACTTATAGTGCACCAATAGTCACCTCCTCACTGCTGAGAGTTATAGTGCACCAATAGTCACCT